>PVKY010011062.1:0-12247 GCA_004027775.1 Bradypus variegatus
CTCGGAGCAATATTTTCTTTTAATACTTTTACACTTTTTTTTTCCATTCAGATTTTCTATCCAGCATTTTGTTGTTAGTGGTAATTGGGTAAAGCAGAAATCAAGCTTTATTTTATTCCAAATGAAGGGTCAGTTGATCCCAAGGATTTTAAGAACTATTTAGTCAGTAAAATTTTACAAACCTGGGGGCAGAAAGAGGCCAAATGTGAAGTTCCTGGGAGAAACAGGATCCTGGAGCTGATGTGGCAGATTTTTAATCTATGATCTGGAAACAACCTCCAGAGGTTTATCTCCTATCCAAGAATGGTTTGCACCCTTCTGAGTTTCCTTCCTCTCTCCCTTCCTCCCCCTCTTTCTTTCTTTCCCTTTCTCCCCTCCCCTCCCCTTCCTTTCTTCCTTGCTTCTTCCCTCCCTCCCCCCTTTCTTTTGTAAAGAAGGATTTGTAGACTAAAACATCCAACCCCCTCAAGTCCCCTTATTATAAACCAAAATCCTGAGTGCAACTCTGCCCTGTGGGTTGGTCATTAGACGGAAATGTGCATTTTGGGTGTGTTTCTCCCTCGGCTGACAGAGCTCCTGCTGTTCTGAACCCACCACAGGGCTGGGGACAGAACGTCCCGAACCAAACCTGGGCCTCGGAGCCACCTGAGGGTTTGTGTAGATTGCATCCACACAGCTGACACTGTTTCAATAGCTCTCAGAGACTTGCAGCCTTTCTAGAAGCAGACTGGGAGCTGGCAACTGTAAGGTTTCTCTGGGTGCAAAGCTTTTTTCTGTCCATTTGCAAATGAAGACAACAATAAATATCTCTTGAATTTTAACATTCTGTTAACCTTTAGTTTCAGGCTGATGGGTAATTATCGGCTGGGATTAAAAGGAGATTGGAGACTGAGGTCCAGAAAGGATGACTTTCTCAGAGGCCCGGGTCTTGTCTCCCTGCCCTGCCTTTTACTTGCTATGCCTTGTCCCTAGCCAAAGCACCGGTGGGCAGTGGGGGGCACAGGTCTGACAAGAGAGGGCAAGAGTAGGACTTTTTTTTTTTTTTGCAAAGTTTATTCAAGGGTAGGACTTTTAAACAGCAAATGGGCCCATCTTGCCTATTTTAAGTCCTCCTGCTATTTTGGTAAAATGGGAGGGCAAACAATTCTGAGTGGCCTCTCTGGGGCCGCTGCAGGGGGCCTGAGGAAGGTTCTGGAAGGCAAGCATTTGCTATTACACAGGAACTATCTTGCAAGAGCTGGTAGCCTTAGAACGGTTCACAGAATATCTCTGCCTTTAACAAACACTGAGTGCTTACTGAGTGCTGTTCCCTGCCTCAGATGCTGTTCCCTGCCTCAGGTGCTGTTCCCTGTGTCAGGTGCTGTGCCCTGCCTCAGGTGTTGTTCCCAGCCTCAGTGCCGTGCCCTTGTGAGTGCTGTGCCCTGCCTTAGTGCTGTGTCCTGCCTCAGTGCTGTGCCCCAGTGCACTGTCCTGCCTCAGGTGCTGTGTCCTGCCTCAGGTGCCATGTCCTGCCTCAGGTGCCGTGCCCTGCCTCAGTGCAGTGTCCTGCCTCAGGTGCTGTGCCCTGCCTCGGCCGGGCCCTGATGATTCCATCCTCAGCTCACGGGTCTAGTGTGGGAGACAGAGGCAGCTTCTCTCTTGCGGCGGGAGAAGCTCAAACCCTCCCATACATATGGAACTGCAAATGGAGAAACGTGCTCTGTAGAAAATCCGGGGTGCTTGGAGAGAACATGGTGGGGGCTGGTTTAGACTCGGGGCCAGGGAAAAGCCGGAGTGGGGTGTGGGAGGCTCTCAGCCAGGCAGGTTTACACGTGTGCGGGAGATGGTAATGGTACAGGCGCTGGGAAGGCCAAGCAGCCTCGTTCACCGGCCACTTACGCGAGCCAAGGGAATTCCGGCTTCCTGGCCAAGGCTGCCAGGGCCTTCACAAATGCTAATATTTGGGCATTTGGTGGGCTGCCCCCTGACCTTTGCTTCCTCATCCTTACCATGTCCGAATGCTGAGATGGATGGGGGGTGGCGAGTGGCATTCCCACTGTGGAGGGAAAGGGGAAGGCGGCCTTCCCACCGTCATCCAGGGGCCAGCGCTCCCCCCACAAACCCTCCAGGGAATGGATTTGGGGGACGGGAGCCTGGAGTTGGTCCTGGGAGCCTCACCCCACCCCACAACAAACACTCCTGCAGAAAGCTGCACGCAAGTGGGGTGAAGCGAGGACACGGCGGTGGCGGCGGATGGCAGAGGGCCAACGCCGCTGGACAGGGCGGCAGGGCCGGGGGGATCCACCGAATCTGGTAAACGCAGCAGGAGTGGCGGCCGCGGGGCCTGGGTGCGCGCCCCTCGGCAGCGCTTTTGTGACCGTTTCCGAGGCCGCCACCACCGCGAGCTCCATTTCGCAGCTGCGGAAGCTGAGCCCAGGAGGTGACGCAGCCACGGCAGCTTTCCTTCTCGGCCCGCTAACTCGGGGGCTGGGTTCTGAGCCGAGCCCGGGCCTCCGCGGGCGGTGGCTGGAGCCCGTGTCGGGGGCGGCCGCCTTGGCCCCTCGGGGAGCCGGGCCGGCCTCGCCTTCTGCTCGGTCTCCGCGAGGTGTCGCCTTCGGCCGAGGAAGCCGCCGCGGCGCCACCCCGCGGGTCTGCGGTGGTTTATCGATTTTCAAACAAGGGGGCGCCGCTCTCCTCGCGCAGAACTGGGAACGTCCTGCGGTCCCGGCTCCGGGCGGGCGTGTCCCGGCCCCACCGCCCTGCCTTCCCCCAGCTTGCACTCGAGCAGACCCTCGGTCCAGCTCGGCAGGAAGCCGCCCCCACGCCCCGCCGCAGCCGGGGTGGAGGCGGGAGCCGGGCCCCCCACTCAGCCCCCGCCCCCACACGCCGAGCCCTCCGGACGTTTTTGGCGGATGCCAGGCTTGCAGGGCGGGCGCTTGCAGTGCACGGCTCGGCGCGCAGCTGTTTGCAGAGCGCACCCGGTGCACGCCCGGGGGTCCGGGAGGGCGGGAGGAGTGCACCCGGGCTCCCCGCGTTGCAGCCTGCTAGCTGCAAAGAAAAGCAAGTGGCTTTGGCGCGAAAGCCCTGGCGCCTCCCCTGATTTTTATGGAAATCAGGAGGGCGGGGTAAAGCCGCTTCCCTCAGCCTTTCTCCCTCCCCTTGGCCTGCGCCGCAGCCCCTTCTCTCCCCGCCCCCCCGGGTGTGTCAGATTTTTCAGTTAATAATATCCCCCGAGCTTCAAAGCGCAGCCAGTGACAGTCATCTGTCTGGACGCGCCGGGTGGATGCGGGGGGCTCCTGGGAACGGGGCAGCAGCCGAGCTAGCGCGAGCCAGACGCAAGCGCGCACGGACCGCCCGCCCGAGGGCCCCCCTCGCGCCCCCTACGGCCCACCCGGAGACCCCCGCGCAGTGGACTCCGGATCCCCGGCCGCCGGCGGGAGGTAAGGAGCAGGGCTCGCAAGCCGCTCGGCGCCCCGGGAGCAGCGGGCCCGGCAGGGAAGGCCAGCCCGGGGCCGGATCGCTGCCCGCGCCGGGACGCCGGAGGTGCCCGCGGGGCTCTCTCTGCTTCCGAAACGACGCCCGCGGGCTTTCCTCGGGACAGCCGTGGCCCGCCCCGCAGGCACCCCGGCTGGGAGAGACCCGCCCTGATCCTTCTCCTGCCCTTCCAGGGGGACGTAATGGTTCCATCGGAAACAAAACGCGCTCCTCTAGATTTGTCGGCCTCTGAGCTGACGGCGAGCCGAGGCTGAGGGTCCTCGAAGGGTATCTGGAGGGAGGAGGGGAGTGAGGCCGGGCGAGACCGCCGCCGCGGCTATCTGGGTCGCGCCTGCCCAGCTCCAAGGAGACGCGGCTCCGGCGGCGCCCTCCCCGCGCGCGGCGCCCCTGCACCAGCCCCAGTGCCCGGGCTCAGGCCCCCCCAGTGAGGAGGACGCTGTTGGCGACTTGGAAGAGCGGGCCCGGATGAAAGGGAGGTTCAAAATAAGCTGTTGGCAGCGGTCTCTCTGCGGCGGGGCATTGCCGAGGGGCGCCGGCTCCAGTCCGGTGGGAGGTCCGCGGATTTGGGTGCCTAGAGAAAAGACGGCTTTCCATTTGCAAAGTTTCCGAACCCCCGCTATCGTTTGCACTCCTGAGGTTGCATTTTTGCAGAGGGGCGTTAGGGGTGCCCCGAGGTCGGGCAGACCACGGGCTTCCTCCGCGCGCCGGGTTCTGCGCGGGTGGCAGCCCGGCTTCTGCAGCGCACCGCGGCCCCCTCCCCCAGACAGGGCCTGGTGTGAATGAAATGGCAGTTTGCAAAGTTGCAGAGCGACGCCACCTCCCCTTGTATCTGCATGCCCCCTCCCACCCTCGGCGTAGACAGCTTGTACACAAAAGGAGGGAGGGCGAGAGCCAGAGCCAGAACTTCCTCCAGCCCGGGGCGCGCGGGCCAGGGCGGGGGGCTTGCAGCCGGCGGAGGGCGGAGTGGGGCTCGCTGTCGGCAACCCCCCCTGTTTCTGTTCCGCTTGCCGACCCTCTCCGGGCGTATCTGTTGCTTGCAGTGCTCCCGGCGGGAAGAAAGAGCCCCCAGGGCCGAAAGGAGCGGAGCCGAGAGCAGCTCGCGCGCGCCGGCCGAGGACGGAGTCCACGCCGGGCTGCGCCGCGACCACCATGCCGGGCATGCTCTGCAAAAACCCGGACCTCGAGTTCGACTCGCTGCAGCCTTGCTTCTACCCGGACGAGGATGACTTCTACTTCGGCGGCCCCGACTCGACGCCCCCCGGGGAGGACATCTGGAAGAAGTTCGAGCTGCTGCCCACGCCCCCGCTGTCGCCCAGCCGTGCCTTCGCGGAGCCCAGCCCCGAGCCCCCGAGCTGGGCCACCGAGATGCTGCTCCCCGAGGCCGACCTGTGGGGCAGCCCGGCCGAGGAGGACGTGTTCGGCCTGGGGAGCCTGGGCGGCCTCACCCCCAACCCGGTCATCCTGCAGGACTGCATGTGGAGCGGCTTCTCCGCCCGCGAGAAGCTGGAACGCGCCGTGAGCGAGCGGCTGCAGCTCGGCCGCGGGGCGCCGGCCGCCGGGCCCGCCGCCCCGGCCCCCTCGGTGGGCGCCGCCAGCCCTGCGGGCCGCGGGCCGGGCGCGCCGGGGGGTGCTGGCCGGGCGGAGGCCGCTCCGCCCGCCGAGTTCGCCAGCCCGGCCGCCGAGTGCGTGGACCCCGCCGTGGTCTTTCCCTTCCCGGGCGGCCAGCGGGAGCCGGTCCCCATGTCGGTCGTCCCAGCCGGAGCCCCGGTGCCTGGGCCTGCGGTCGCCTCGGGGGCGGGTGCCGCCGCCCCGGCTGGTGCCCCAGTGGCCGCCCTTCCGCGCGCAGGCGGCCGCCCGGCCCGCGGCAGTGAGCACAAGGCGCCCAGCACCTCCGGGGAGGACACGCTCAGTGACTCAGGTGAGCCTCGCGCCCGGGCCCGCCGCCTCCCTGGGCTCCGGGCGCCGGCGGTCGCGGCGCCTTTGTTTAGGGGCTCTGGGGCTTCCCTGTGAGGCCGGGCTGGTGGTGGAGAAGGCGGCTTGCAGGGGGGAGGCTTGAGAAGAGCGTGCTTCCCCCAGTCTCACCTGCGCGGGGGCCGGGGAGCCTCACTGCGCCATGGCGACGGCGACCCCCACATCTCAGCGCAGTCCGGGAAATGAAATGAGGAAAAGTTAGTGCAGAGCTGGCCCAGGGCGGTGCGTGGGCGGCAACTTGGGGAGCACCGGGGATGGAAAGGGGCCCCCGGGCTCAAGCCAAGGGCAGAGGAAAGAGGCCGCGAGAAGACGCGAGGGCTGCTCAAGGCGCGGGCAGCTAGTGGGAGCTTGGGCGGGCGGTGTGGAGCCGGCTTTCCTTTTATCCAGCCCTTGCTCCCCCCACCCCCCTTTCCGGGTGGTGGGCGACTTGCTCCTGGTGCGTGGCCAGCAGGCGGCGACACCGAGGGCCAAGTATCTGAAAGGCGGCAGGGGGATGGGGGCATCCCGGGCAGCTGGCAGCAGGCACAGCGGCGGTTGTCCGATTGCGCCAGGATCCTCCTCCTGGCGGTTTCCAGTGCAGTCCGGGGTCGGTTGTGCCTTGCCGCCCTCCGAGCCAAATCGCAGGCGTCCTTTGGACTGGGCCCTGCTCTGTGACCCAGTGCCCTTCAAGTGGGCGGCACCCGCGGGCTCTCCAGGAACGCACACGCCCTCCCCCGCAGGGCTCGGCTGGGTCGGGAGGGAAGGGTTAAAACCCCGACTTGGCCTGGGGCTCTACCCTACAGCCTCCAGGAGCCCTTGTCCTTGGAGCAGGGAGCAGGGCCCCTTGGACCTTGAAAACCAGTGTTTCCAGAATCCTAGTGGATAAAAGCCTGCCTTTCCTCCAGTGCGCAGGGCCAGCCCATCTGACCCGGCGGCCGGGGGAGCTGGGTGATAAGCCCTGGTCTGAAAAGGCCCTCTGTCCCTTTAATGGCTGTGCCTTGACAGCTCCGGGTGAGGAAGCACTTCCTTCCAACAGCTGTCTTCTTGGCAGAAAACCAAAACATTGGCTTAAAGGGACCCACAGGCTGGAACAGCCTCACATCTCCGCTTTAGAACAAATCCAGCAATTGTTTGGCTTTAAGATGAAGCAGAAGATGTGTTTGGATTTTCATGCTTGCATTTTAAACAATAATTTTCTCTCCCAGCTTTGGTGGTAAAGGAGGAGAGAGGGAAAAACGAAACATACGATACTGCATGTTTTGGTTGTTGCTGTTTTCCTTGGCGACTTCCGGGAGGGGTGCTCCTATTTTCCTGTTTGCAGCCACTGTAAATCAGCCCTGCTGCTAAAAATTGTGCTCTAGGTGGAAAACTGTTTGCTGTTAGATTCACATTCATGGGAGAAGAGTAATTTTTCTTCCGCAGTTGATTAATTTATGCCTAAAGGTTTTCTCAAGATGTAAAAATCAGACTTGACCAAGTATGTCTCTGAATGAGGCTGGGAGGTGATGAGCCTCAATTTTGATTGTGGAGATCGAAGTGGAAGTAAGAGAACAGGCAGATGGAGAAAAGCCAGTGTTTAGTGGGCACCTGTCTCCTGGCCAGCTCTGTGGTAGGCCTTGGCATATCCGTCAAACTCCAGAAGGTTGTGATTTTATCCCCATTTCATAGCTGAGGAAAGTGAGGATTAGGGAGGTTGAGGAACTTATGCCTGTGCCCGGCTTCGTGTGACCCCGAAGCCTGGGTTCTTTTATATTTGTGCCATGTGCTGAAGTCTCCATGGGGCTGCCAGTGGAGTAGGGGTGGAGGGAAGGAAGTATTTCCAGATCCCTGTGTTATGCTCCAGAGGGGCAGCGGTTTGTGCCAGGTGTCACTCCGAGACTCGCCTCTATCGTACGTGTACTAATGTGCGTGATCATATGACAGTTGCTCTTTTTCTCCAAGATGATGAGGATGACGAGGAGGAGGATGAAGAGGAGGAGATCGACGTGGTGACGGTGGAGAAGCGGCGTTTGTCTTCCAGCAGCAAGGCCGTCACCACCTTCACCATCACCGTGCGCCCCAAGCACGCAGCCCTGGGCCTGGGCAGGACCCCGCCAGGGGAGGTCCTCCTCAAGCGCTGCGTCCCCATCCACCAGCAGCACAACTACGCAGCACCATCGCCCTACGTGGAGAGCGAGGACGTGCCGCCCCAGAAGAAGATCAAGAGCGAAGTGTCCCCTCGCCCCCTCAAGAGCACCGTCCCCCCAAAGGCCAAGAGCCTGAGCCCCCGCAACTCCGACTCGGAGGACAGCGAGCGGCGCCGCAACCACAACATCTTGGAGCGCCAGCGACGCAACGACCTGCGTTCCAGCTTCCTCACGCTCAGGGACCACGTGCCAGAGCTGGTGAAGAACGAGAAGGCTGCCAAGGTGGTCATCTTGAAGAAGGCCACGGAGTACGTGCACTCCCTGCAGACCGAGGAGCACCAGCTACTGCTGGAAAAGGAAAAATTGCAGGCGAGACAGCAGCAGTTGCTCAAGAAGATTGAACACACTCGGACTTGCTAAATGGCTCTCAAAACGGGACAGTCGCTGCCACTTTGCACATTTTGCTTTTTTTTTTTTTTTAAGACAAACATTGTGTTGACATTAAGAATGTTGGTTTACTTTCAAGTCAGTCCCCTGTGGAGTTTGGATCTGGGTGGGGAGCAGGGCGTGTGGGGGTCCTGCCGGGACCTCGGGGGCGGGCTGCATGGCGCTGGGGGGCCTCGCGGCGTCCCCACGGCCACATCCGCGGCGGCGGTGGAAGTTCAGGACGAGCCAGGAGCCCTCGGGGCTGTGGAAGTCACCTTGTGTGTTCCAAGTTTCCAAACAACCGAAAGTCATTCCTTTTAAAAAATGGTGCTTAAGTTCCAGCAGATGCCACGATGGGGGTTTGCCATTCGATACCCCTGGGGAGCAGTTTTGTAAATACCACTGACACACCCGCCTTTTGTACGTGTCCTGGGCGAGGAGAGGTGGCTTTCGCGGCCCGTGTTAGACTGGAAGTTCACACCTAAGTACTGTAATACCTCAATGTTTGAGGAGCATGTTTTGTATACAAATATATTGTTAATCTGTTATGTACTGTACTAATTCTTACACTGCCTGTATACTTTAGTATGATGCTGATACATAACTAAATTTGATACTTATATTTTCGTATGAAAATGAGTTGTGAAAGTTTTGAGTAGATATTACTTTATCACTTTTTGAACTAAGAAACTTTTGTAAAGAAATTTGCTATATATATATATGCCTTTTTCCTAGCCTGTTTCTTCCTGTTAACGTATTTGTTCATGTTTGGTGCATAGAACTGGGTAAATGCAAAGTTCTGTGTTTTATTTCTTCAAAATGTATATATTTAGTGCTGCATCTTATAGCACTTTGAAATACCTCATGTTTATGAAAATAAATAGCAATTAAATGATGCATTCAGCTTTGTTTTCCTTAATGGCAGCAGTTACACTGTGTCCCCTAAGCGACAGCCACACCTGGTACATGATTTGGAATGGCACAAGCTTACAGATTCCCGGCAGCCTTTGACCATTTTCAACACTCTGGGGTGGGGTGGGGTCTCTGCCTCCGCTCGAGGTTGAGGACTGGGCCTGGGGAGGCTGAGGAGCTCCCCGGATCACACGGGTTGCTTTATGAACAGCTGTCTGTGTTGTAGCAGTAGTGCTTGGTTCAGAAAGCCCTTCCATGTGCGCGGGTCATTGGTGGAACTAGGCCAGGACATCACATGCCCACGCTGTGAAGTCAGGTCAGGTCGGGAAACATGGCTGTTCACCTCCGCCGAGCAGAGTACCCATGCCGATGCTCCCACCGGCAGGTGTATGTTTTGGTGTGGACCAGAGCTTGTCTCCAAGAAGGCACTCGTAAACACTTGTCTGAGCATGTGGCAGAAGAAGGGGCCCCCCCTCACCCCCGAAGGAGCCTACACCCCCCCCCACCCAGCACTCATTCACGGAAACGTGACCCAGGGCACGCCGTGACAGCCCTGCCCAGGCAGGAGTCTGCAGGTCAGGCAGGGCTGTGGCAGGTTGAGAGCCTGGGTGGGCAGTGGGCAGCCTCGTCCACGCCTCCCTCCTGCCACACAGGAGGGGATTTTGGATTCTTGAGGGGTGACCTGGGGAAACAGGATCGGCCTCCGCAGGCCCTGGGGACCAGGCTGGGGCTGGTGGGCTTCAGGGAGGTGGCGTTCAGCTGCCGGGTCCTCCTGCCTCGGGGTGAGCCCTCTGCTTCCCAGAACTGCCAGTGCCCAAACGGCCTGTTTCTGTTTGGCTGGAAGGTTCTGCCAGGCTTTTTCTCTAGGGTTTTCAGCCCTGAGCTGCAAAGGCCTTTTGCTTTACAGAGAAGAAATCCAAGGCCCCGGGATCACAAGGGCCTTGCCTGATGGGCCGACTGTGTGGAATACTGGGAAAGGCAAATCCCCTCCCCTCCCCCCACCATGTCCTCCCACTCCCACCCCCCGGACTGGAAACCAGTGAGCACCCTCTGGAAGGACAAGGCCACAGTCCATTTTAAAGGGCCCACAGCCCACAGGCCCTGCGGCTTCTGCACCTTGTTTATCCCTGAACCAAAACCAAGTTAAGTGACCTCGAGTTAACTGAGCATCTGAGATTCTTGACCCCCAGTTCAACTACCCTGATTTCTCCATTCGTGGTCCCCATCAGGGCCCCACCTGGCTTTGTCTTCTGGATGAAACAGATTCCAGCCAGGAAGAAAACTGCTGAGACAAACGAAGCCCTATCAGCTCCAATTCCTGACATGCTCCGTTTTCCCTCTGGCTGCTGGGAATATCGGAGCCAAATTCCGTGCTCTCATCCTACATAATCCAGAATCATTCTCTGATGTCTTCAAAATGTTTTTGATCTATTTTCATTGCTAGTTCAATACCTTCTCACATTCTTCCTTTTATGTTACATAAAAAACTTTTTGAATTAGGTGATCATAAACATGTTCTTCAAACATTGAAACTAAAATGAAAAATCACATATTTGCCTTTCCTGACCCAGCTGAGGGAGAGTGTCACCCAATTTAGCTCAGCAATTATTTATCAGGTAATTGCCATAGCCACAGAGGAACTGAACCAGCCGTGTCAATGACACGAGAAACCATCTGTGCATTCCAAGAGCAGTTTTGAGACTGGATGGGAAACTGTTCTACTTCAGTTAAATCAAATTGTGAGGCTCAATGGAGCTTCAAGATCATCTCGTGGAATTACTTTACCAAATGGGCATGGGGATCCCCACGTCAACTCTGTGGCGGAACCAGGATGGGGTCTCCATTGTCATCTCCATGGTGTCTGTTGTGCCTGCATGCGGTGGCTTCTGAGACCCCTGACCTGGCTCACCCACCCAGCTCCACATGCTCCCAAATTTAATGCAAATAACTGACCCTGTGTTCTAACTGCTCCCCACCACCTAGAGGGAAAAGTCCAGACACTTCAGCCTGGCACATGAGGCCGGCTCCACCTTGGCTCAACAGCCGTAGTGCCTGCCGCCCCTCACACGCACCCCTCATTTCCGGTCGAGCCAGACCTGCGTCCTGCTCTCGTCTCTGACTTACTTGGCCACATTCCCCACCCTTGGAACCCTTCTCAGCCTTGAACGGTGGAGTGGTGAGCCCCATGTCGTCTCACTCAGAAGCCTGCCTGGTACCCCCAGGTGAGTCTTGCTTGAGCTTTTCCAGCTCTTGGTCCCTCAGCACTTCTCCTGCATCCTCTGGAGATAGAAGAGCTGGCTTGTGGCCCTCCTGGACCACAGGCTCCCTTCAGGGCAGGTGCAGTGTCTCATTCACCTCCGGTTCTTCAGCCCCAACCCGAGTCTGGCAGATGACAAGGCCTTAGCAGATGCTGGCAAAAGGATGAACAGCTGAGCAGGCAGCAGAGGAAGCAGAGAGCGAGGGCCAAGAGAGAGGCAGCCACTCCATGTGTGTGTCCTGCCAGCCTGGCTTCACAGGCTCTTGGGGAAACACATTCATCAGGCATCAGCAGGAGCTCTGGGGAAATGAAAAGAAGATGCACCTGGAGGCCTGGCTTCAGAAAGCCCAGAGCCTGGGAACTAAGGGCTTGGGACGTGTGCAGAAAACAGGGTGGTGGGGTGAGTGGGATTGGGAGTATGTGGGGCCAGAGGAAGCTGGATCTCTGCTGCAGGAAGCCGGTCCTCTTCTGGGTTCTCCGAGGCTGCCCGTGGCACTCGGCTCAGGGTCCAGGTGGCTGTGCTCAGCGGCCATGGAGAGGAGCCTGCCAGCCTGGGCCACACTTCAGAGTTCGCCCAGGTTTATTCTGCAGCCGATTCTCGCAGCCTCAGGGGCGTTGGTGGGTTCGTCACATTCCCATTTCACAGGTAAGAGAATCAGGTCTGCCAGGCCTGAGTTTTATGAATCCCCATTGACTAGCTCTTGAAAATTTTAACTTGGCTTTATTTTATTGTATTTTTTTAAAGAACTGAGGATATTAGATCTGGAAGAGGCTTAGAAACCATCAAACTCATGTCCCATTTCAGAGATGAGAAGCCAGGCCCCTAAGAGGAAAAAAATAGTGCACAGCTCAGTAGCTCGCATGCCCTCTTTCTTTCTCTCTCCCTTTTCTTTTTCCTTCCTTCCTCCCTCCCTCCCTCCCTTCCTTCCTTCCCTCCCTTCCATACTTCATCCCTTCCTTTCATCTTTTTTTCATTTCCCTTCTTCTATATTCCTTTCCTTCCTTCTGTCAACCAACACTGATTGAGCACCTTGTGTCAGGAACTCTTCCAGGCTCTTGGGAGACATCAGTGAACAAAAGACACCCAAATCCTCGGAGCCGC
>PVKY010011063.1:0-12242 GCA_004027775.1 Bradypus variegatus
AAGAAATGAGTAAAGGTGGGGGAGAGAGGTTGAAACTGTCATATCTTTTACATGGAAGTAGACATCATGAGTGGGGAGGGAGCATCTTCACATCTTTTCTTGCTTTTTAAAAACAATGCAGAGAGAAACATTAAAACCTTTTACCTATTTTCAGTGTTAAATGTGATACACTCACTGGTAAATAAAAAACTTCTGTTACTAATAAATGATATTGAAAATTTTACTGTATTAAAGGAAACATCCTTGAATTGGAAAAAAGTAGATCAGAATAATCTTAATACCTATTACGTTTGTAGAGCCCAGTATGATGTGTTTCAGGGAACTAATTAGCTCCTTTCTTCTCGTAGTAATTTAGAATAATTGAAATGTGTGTCATTTCTTTAGACTAGAGAAAAACATAAGGTTGCATATTTCAAACAAATGATTGGATTTTCTTTAGTTTGCTGTCTCTTGCATAGTAAACCCTGTAAATGGTATACCTCTGAGAAAAGTTGGAACTTTTTTTTTGCCACTGCTTTTTTTAATTAGGAAAGAGCTAGTTCATGATTATGTGTTGACATATCTATTTCTTCAGAAATCACACTTTAAATTTGTTTGTATTAGTGGGAGTTTTATATAAGATATGTTTTGATTTAGACTATTTTCTGGTAATGTTTCTCAGTTAGAGATTGGCAATCTGGAAAAAACTCGATCAGTAATGGCTGAAGAGCTAGTTAAATTAACAAATCAAACTGATGAACTTGAAGAGAAAGTAAAGGAAATACCCAACCTTCGAACTCAGCTAAGAGTAAGTATTCTTCACTTAAGAATGAGTCTAAGATGTTTTTATCCAGGTATGTTATGTGTCATATTTCTAGTTTACATAAAATGTATATGTTTACTTTAATAATTTCTTTGACAATTAAAGAGTGTTAATATTTGAGTAAAGCCCTCTAAGGATGAGTCTTTTTATGTTGCTTGTCCTATTACACATTCACACTATTTTTTCAACTTTGCTTAGGCCCAGTATAAGAAAAGAACTAGATTTTATTTGGCCAATCCTCCCTTATAAGATTGTACTTTACATGAGATTAGTAGTATTTTATTCACTGATGTTATATGTATCACAATTAGCATATTTGGATTTGAGGAGACACTGTTCTCAATCTTAAATGAAAATATATCTTCTTTCGACTTTTCCTATGGACTAATTGCCAGGTAGAACTTAACCATAATGAACCAGAGAGACTTAAATTAAATCAGCTGTGCTTAAATGAGTGGGAGGGAAGACTAAGCCATATATGGGGAGAATTGTAAATTTAGTGGAGAGCTATGATAAGATTGATAACCATCTGGCTTCTTGACTTTACTGTTTATTCCAACATAGATTGTAATGTGAGCTTAATTTTTAAAAGAGATGAATATATACCTTCAAGTTGTAATGTGTTTATTGTTGACTTTTATGATAATATATTACAGATGTTCTGTATCATGATTTTAAAAATTGGAAACAAATATATTTTGTAGGATTTGGATCAAAGATACAACACTATTCTGCAGATGTATGGAGAAAAAGCAGAAGAAGCAGAAGAACTTCGATTAGATCTTGAAGATGTAAAAATTATGTATAAGACTCAAATAGATGAACTTTTAAGACAGAGGCTCAGTTAACTTCTGAAAATGGCATTCCCATCAAACTGAATGTAGACATTGAGTATCTGAATGTGGATTTCCAATAAATTCTTTTAAAGATTGAGAAAGTGGGGTTTACTGTAGAGTTCAGAAACTGAAAAACAGTGCTTTACAATGTGTAGTACTATTTGCAGTTACATCATTTGGTGCAATATTTGAACTTTTTTTCCAAGACGCAATTGTTATCTTCTTGATTCTAATCTCAAATTGATATAATTACTATAATATTTTTCCCTTTTATAGCAAAAAGGATATGGGTTTTCAGTTTGGAAAAAAAGCCTATAGCTGATATCTCAGTGAAAAATTATTAGTTTCAAGAACAAGCTTCCTTCCACCCAAGTCAATAGAACTTACCTTAAACCTGACCTAAACTTTATTTTTGAAACTGTTCTTTAAAGTTTAATTTCTTAAAGCATCCATTATTTTTTTGTCTTGAATAGCAGAAAGATTTATTGCTTTATCTTCATATCAATATGGTTATGGAAGGAAAGTGTTCATATATGTATTGTAGCTATGTAACTAATTGTGTCTGTAATTTATATGCGTATATATTGAGACCATCTAATGAATAATGTTGAAATATTGAAACTTTAGAATCTTCCACAGTTAAACCTTCAGCATATTTAATTACTACTCATAAAAATATATATTCAGTGTTCAAGTAAAAAAAACTATTAAAAAGCGGTTATTAAATTTTGAACCAAAAAAAATTTTTTAAAAGTAGAAGTCATACTGATACTGTCTGAAATTTAAAGGGTGAATAATTCAAACATTTTTTATTTTTTGGTTTGAAAATTTACTACATTTCATGTTCTTAGCCAGAATTGGTATAATTCTTAGTAAATGAACTTGCAAAACCAGCTTCCATAGTCTGTACAAATGTCTCTTTGGTACCTATCAGGAGAAAGCTGCAGCTGGCTATTCATTGTTTATCTAGTCATAATTGGATAGTGAAAAAAATTTACATGGTTTTGTGATGGGATGAATAACATTTAAGTGATTTTGAAAGAGGTATTGTTTTACTATTCTATTTAATGAATAAAAAGTAATACAATTATTAACATAATTTAGTCTTTAAAAATTCCTTGTTCACATTTGTTAAAGCCATATTTTGGCACATTAAAAATTGTGTTAATATTCACAGTATCCATAACAAAATAGAATTACAGAAGTTAATTTAAGTTTTGTATTTTGCAATTTTGTAAATTTTATTTTTTTCTTGAACTTAAAACACAAAAATACTGTAGAATAGCTTTTTAAAAAATAGCTATGCTTTCCAAATGTTATTTTGTTCAGAAATTCACCAGGCTGTGTTTTAGATCTTTGCAATATTTTGATACATTTTATTACTGAAAGTCATTTAACTGCTTTCATTTGCTAATAAAAGCTCTCATTTAATTGTCATTTAAATTTAAACACTGGGATTTTGGAGTATGAGTAAGCCAGGTTGAAGAATTTGGAGAACTTTTCAGGGCAATTCAAGTGACCTCATTTTCTTTCTTTTCATGTTCCAGGCAGCATTTCTGTCAGTGGATCTCTGATTTCTAGCGTTAACAAATATTCTTTGAGCATGAGCCAAATTCATAAAATTTTCTGTATTTTAGTGGTAAAAACCAGTCTAATATCATTTTGTTGGCTTTTAAAAAATATTCAGGGGCAGAGTAAGATTGATAGCAATAAGAAATGTACAGAAGTAGAAGATATAGAAAATGTAAGTTACAGATTTCTTTCAAGCATTTGAAACCAAGAGTTCAGAATTATGAAATTGTTCTTCTAAAATATCTGTTATTGGAGAAAACAAACTTTCAGTTTGTGGAGAAAGGATTAAGATAAAATTCTTCCTATGCCTTATAATTCATAATAGTAAACATTCTTTTTTCTTAATCCTTATTAATTTTAATAAAATCAATTCAACATAAAATTAAAGTGTTTTCAATTTATTTAAAAAATGACAAATATCTATTTAAATCTCTAGCTGTGTATTAGCATATATTATTCTTTATACAACAAATTAACAGCTTATACTCAAGCTGATCTTATTTTGATGGTACTTAGATCACTTTATAGATTCATAAGTTGAGAAGGTATGTTGAATCAAATTCTTAAAAAGTTCCACCAAGTGGCAGAATACCTGTTGAATATTGGTTGCTGTGTTTCACTGTTTGATATTAAAACTTCCCTATCCATATTCTAGTAAAATAATATTTATATTTTAAGGGATAAGAAAATAGTTTGCAATTAGATGTTAACATTCTTGAAATAAAACATAAAAATGCTACAAATAAGAGGCATGAATGTTGTTTGAAGACATATAGACAAATAAGCACAGACTTTTTAAGAGTTGTTCCAACTGTCTGGAGGCTAACTTGACACTGCTATTTCTTATTTTTCCTTTGCCTCTTTATAAAGAAGTTCGGTTGTACAGTGTTTTTACTATGTGGAATGTACCAAATATATCTATATTGTGATTTAGGAGACTCTAAATATGGATAATTGTGACCTAGGGAAAGTGAGTTTTTTGTAATTAAGTAAAAGGAAAGATTGTTCAGGAATAAATGACCCTTCAGTTGACTTATATAATTTATTAACTATTTTATTCCAATACTTATTAAAAGTATATGATTTATGGTATTTAGGAAATAGCCACACAAAGAGAAACTGACCGTGTTTTATCTCATTTTACTACTGTTTGTTTAGTGTATGTACATTTATGTTCTAGTGTATCATAATTTTTCATTCTCATTTTAAAAAGTTAATCTGATTTCCCGTTATGGGTCAGTTTTAAACTCTTAACAACTTTAATTATATATTTGGTAAAGGGCTAAAAGTATGATTGAAACCATAGATTGATGTTATATATTTTAAATCTAATTGAAAGATATTGTAAATAAGCATGGTTCTGATTTGAATAAAGATTTTTAAATAGTAATGTATTTCATTTCAACACAAGTTAGAGTGGTCAATACCAGTGAATGAAAATAGTACCATTTTATGAAGATAATATAACTTTTATAACTTTGCAATTCATATTTTTTTTAAATGAGGATAAACCCAATTTTTTTTGTTATATCACATTGTTAAGAATATAATTTGTATTAAGCTAGTTTTTCTGAAGATATATTTTGGAAAACATAATTCTAAGAATTTACTTATTGTAACTATTGGTAATGTCTCTAAAGATGATTAGTATGTATTTTTAATCTTAAACAGTATCAAGATATCCTTCTAAAAGTGTTAACATTTCTATATTATATATATTCTATAAAATAATTGATGCTTTAAATTATCCCATCTTTGGCCACAGGGAATCCTTTGCATATAACCCTTTGGATAGCCGTTGATATCCTTTGCATAGTGTTTGACTGCTTCCCTGTTTTCCAATGTAAGAGGTTTCATGTAAGATGTTTCAGGCTCATCGTGGCTCATCTTTTGCATTACCTGCCCTAGATCCAAGACTATCCATTTTTCTCTGGAGTCCATATTCTCCTTAATGGGAAATGGTTTGTAGAGATACAATGTGGGCATAAAGAGTGCTTCTTGCCACTGGGTTGTTTGTTTCTAGGCCTTTTCAGTGGACTGTGTAGGAGAAAAAAAATGTTTAGATAAAATATATTGTTAATTCATATTGATACCTTCAATTCAATTTCTGAATGACAGGATGTTTATTTAACTTCATCAGGATCACATCTAATACAGATGCCAAAGATTTCAGCTTCAATACTATCTTAATTATTCCTATTTGTTTTATCCCACAATACCAACATTGCAATCAACAAATTAGTTACTGAAACAGTTTACAATTTTAAAAATAATTATTTTAGTCCTGAAAGCACATCCTATTAGGGATGTATAAATTATTATGCATTTAAGTCACTTGGGATAGTTCCTCTGTATGGTTATGCCACCTACTGGATAGCATTTAGGATCATTTGGTTTCAGTTTGACTTTCAATTTTTAAGGAATGCTTTTTTAAAAATTTAATTTTGTTTTATAATAATGTAAACTTTTACATGGTTGCAAAGTCACATCTACATAAGGTATATTCAGAGAAGTTCTCTATCCTTGTCTCTTATATTATTCCCTTCTCCTGTAGTCACCATTTAAAAATGTTGTTACTCTCTATATAAAGTAATTATAAGCAAGTATATATAGTACTCCCATTTCTTAGATAAAATAAGAGCATAGTACACTTCTTGCATTTTTCACTCAATATTTTTTACATTGCATTTTTCACTCAATCTGCAAAGTTCTGTATTATGTGGATATGCCATAGTTGATTCATTCTATTGATAGATATTTGAGGGTGTTTTTTTTTTTTTTGAGTTTAAGCCAATTGGAAGTTTAAAATTAAATTTTATCATTAACTGATATTTTTGGGGGAAATTCGTTGTGGAGAATGACTGTTGTAGGAAGACTGGACTCAGTCTCATGTTCTTAAAGTCCCATCCATATCTTATATTTTCTATCAATTTGAGTAACCACAACTCAATCTATAGCTATTTAAAATAGTACATGTGGATGCCATGCTGTTTGACTGGTTTGTATATCCTTGCATTTAGACTAACTTATTTTTAGAAACCTTTCTCCATGTATTAAGTGTTTTGTTTTATTTTGTTTTTTTGTCTTGAGTATTTTTAATGCACATCACTCAATGGAAAACCAGCTTTTTAAAAGGCGATTTTAAATTATTACAATTCATTCTGAATCAAGTTACAGGAAGGAAAGCTACATTTCCTGTACATGACAAAAATAGAATGATGGCAAGTAAGCTGACAAAGCATTCTCCTTATTGGTATATTGGGTGGTTCAAATGTAAGATATAGAGCAGTAGTTCCCTTAGAGAGCAAAGTCTTTTACATGAAGAAGAAATGAGTTAATATTGTCAAGAGCTTTACAGTAGTGCCTGGCACACATTAGGTATCATATGTTTTTGCTGCTGTTGTTAATTGAAAAAGAAATGTAGATAATATTTCTAATTTAGCAGGTAACTAATGTAAGAATTCTTGTAACAGCATTTAAGAAAATTATTATTAAAAAGGCATGTAAGCTCTTGGAAACAAATTGCTGAGTTTCCTTATGATCATGTTACTTAATACTGACATCTTTGTAACTGAAAAGTTAGGATTTAAGGAAGGGATAATTATGATTACTGTGATTATGCAGATACTCCTTTTTACTTTCTGGTATATTAGAGTATACAGAGGTAAATAACTGAAATCTCTAAACTGTAATGCAACTGCTTGATCTCTGATAATGATTGTATAGCCTTTATCTTGTGCCCTTCTAATTGTAAACACCTTGTGACTAAACTTCACTTGTACCCATTTTATCCAGTTTTTCAACTTCAGAGTCTTAGGATCACTAAAGACAGCCCCAAATGTTTAGTTAGCCCAGAATGTTACTTAGGCCAGAACTAACCCACCCCAAGTTTAAAGTTATCTTGATAACAGAAGCTGGATCTAACCAAAATGTGCCTGCCTGACATGTGCAGTAGCTTAGACTTTAACCTGTAAGTCACTTATACTTCAATATAATACTAAAAATTATGCCCATTGTTATATTAAGGCCACCATTTTCTTATATACATTCTGTGACTAAGCATGTAATCAATCTGCACATGCTCAATAATTAGATCACCTCTAAATTACATCATCTGGAGCCATTGTGCTCATTATCCTAAAACCTGCCCATCTTTTAATATTATAAAACTTTGAATTATTGCACTTTGGAGAAACAGATTTTTGGGCCCATAGGTCATCTGCTTCCTGCTTTGGGTCCAGCAATAAACTCTTCTCTCTTGGAAACCCAGTGTCTCAGTAATTGGTCATTCGAGCACACTGGGCAAAGAATCCACCTTTCTTGGTCTGGTAACATCTTCATGTGTCTAAGAATAAGTTTATTTTGATGGCATCAAAGTTCATGAATTCCTTTACTTAATTCAAGTTGATTCAGTAATTATCAACTCCATGATACTTGAGACGTGCTAGAACTGAGCCTGCCAAGAGTAGAAGACAGTCTGGGAGATGGGCATTCAATTACCATAAGATGATGAACATAAACAACTATAGTTAAAAAATTATAAAATAACAAAATATAAAATGATAAACACATAGCTTTTGTACTTAGTAACTACATATAAGTACTAAGGAGGACAGGTACACTACTTTAAAATGTCTGTGAACTCCAAAGTATCCTCGCCATTAAAAAGTGTCTTCGGCTATGTTCAGGCCCTAAGTTAGAAAGTTAAGGCTGCAACTTAAGTGTGAATTAAGAAAACAGTAAAAGCTCGCATCAAAGCAATGCAGTCAGGATGAAGATAAGGTTTTCTATCTTATCCTAGTGTCCGTTAAGACGCCGCCTTTCTCCCATGAAGAGGGTTTGCTGAGACGGAGATGGCGAGTCCAGCTTCTTTAAATCCTGCTTCTCTTTCTAGCTCTGGATTAGGTAACTGGGTCAGAGGCTCGCATAATAATCTTGGGCGTGAGAGTGCAAAGTTAAACAAGGTAACCTGCCAGTCCATTCTCTGCCGCTGCTCCCCGCTTCGGACCCTGAGCCCTGAGTTCCTGTCCTGTGGGGTATCGCCCCCGGGCTCAGCACCCGAGCGCCCCCGCTTCTGCACGTCTCCGGCCTCGGCCCTTCGGGCCCGCCTCCGGCTCAGGCTGGCCAAGGTGTCCCGGAGGCTCCCTGGCGCCCCCTGGCCCAGCTCCGGCGCCCGAGGTTTCCGGTGAGCGGCAGTAGCCGGTTATGACGACTCCCTCCTCCCGAGCAGCCGCCGACTCCTCCTCCTCCTCGGTAGCCCCGGCTCCAGGTGGGACTCACCCCGCGCCTCGAGGGCCTCACACCGGCTCCCCTTCCCTCTGCGGCCGTGCTCTGCGCTGCTCTCTGGCCCGGAGCGCGGTAGGCGACCTGCCCGCTACCGGCGCGGCTTCCCGACGGGCTGCAGCCCCTCCACGGACCTAGCCGGCGCCCTTCCCATCTCTTACGGGCCGGGGAGGGGGGTACAGAGAAGCCAACCGCGACCCTCCCAGCCCGGGGCGCTCCGCCTCTTCCTCGGGGCGCACGGCGCTAGCAGCCGCGCACGGGGTCGCGGGGAGCCTGCCGGGCGTGGAGGAGGATGCCGGGTCCCCGGCCCGCGCCCGGCTGGCCCGGCTCCCAGGCCGGGGCGGAGCCCTCCCACAGGCTCCTCCCAGGCGCGTTGAGGACCCGGGCCGGCGCGGCGGAGGGTGGCCGCGAACCACCGGGATCTTTGCGCCGGGGAGGCGGTCCCGAGTGGCACTTGTGGCAGAGGACCTGAGCGCAGCATCGTAACTGCCGAAGGGCTCTCGCTGCGGACCCCGCGACCCTTTTTCCCGGACCTACGTTATAGCAGACAGTTGTTGGGCCTCCACCCCTGGCAGCCAAGCCCTTTCTGTGCCCTGCTTTACACCGAACGTAAGACTATTGCCCGAGAAGGGGAGAGCCGTTTGAGGAGTCGTGCGTCTTAATGAATTTAACTTTCGTTTGTCTACTATCTTTTTAAAACTTTACCAAGTTCTGTTAGAGAGCCTTTTTCCATCTCACCCACTGTCGCCCCATCGGTCCCGGGTTTCACCCCTCAACATCTTTCAGGCATTTCTGCTTTTCCTCTCCCCATCCCCCCTTTTGGACCTGTGTAAATCCAATCAAGGGGCGTAGGAGTGGAGGTAGCCCCACTTCCTTGTGCTGAAGGAAAAAGCACAGACTCTAAAGCTCACATCTGGTGAAGAATTGCACCTACCCATCCCTGGGAGCCTTGCAAAAGGACTCCGCATTAGAAAGGCTTTCTGCCAGGCCCTGGGGTTGTTACTTTCAAGCTCCAGCAGACAACGCCCAGATTTTGAGCTTTTGCAGGTGGGTACGTGCCCTTTGCAAAAGCCAGATTTCTGAGCGGCTTCTTCAGATTTTTTCCCATGACCTAACCTTGCTCCCCCTCCATGGGTCGGTGAGTTTAGTTATGGGCAGAGCTCAGTCGAAGACAATGGTTTGGATAACCAAAGGTCAGGACTTGGTCGTAGTAATGACTTTATTACCGGGAAGGATGAGGCAAAGGATGGACATTTTGCTTATTGAACCTTACGGCTAGCGGCTGTAGCTCACGTAGCAGTGCGATTCAGTGAGCTGGATTACTCCGGTGAGAACCGGGAAAATTGTTTATTCCTGTGAATGCTCTTTCTTTTAAGTATCCTGTCGGCCTGTATCATTTAATGCCTGTACAAAGTTGCTATCTCTTTCCTGTTTACCATTAGAATTTGGTCTGTTAAATTACTGTCTTGAACCTGGCACCTGTAACTTTACTTTTAGGAGTGTGGGATTCATTAAGGAAAAGAAAGCAGCCACTGTGAGCACCAACTGAAGGTCAGGCCCTCTGCTTCAGGGTTATCAGATTAAATTATCATCTGTGTTAATATTGCCTTTAGTTTAAAATGTCACCTGGATGATAAAGTCTATATTTGCATCTTTTTAAGGTAATATATTCCATTTTTTGACAGGTTTTAGATACTTGAAACATCACAACAGCTTTGGGTGGTTCTGAAGATTAAAGAGGTAGGTATTTTTATTATCAGTAGAGTCATCGTTACTATTAATACGTATTTTTAACTTTTGTAAAATTGCTATCAACTCATGGTTGGATAAAAGTCCAAACTAAAAATGTTAATTCTGATTAGCTTTACAACAGATAACAACATATTCTTCACAGCCATCTAAGATTAAAACCTCTAAATTCACCACTCTAAAGGGGAAATAGATTTCTTCTTGGCATTTCCACTGTGCAGTTATGCTCTTTTGGCCCTGAAACTTGACTCTTGATTGAATGTAGCAGTTTAGTTCTAAAGGCCCGCATCTCCAGTGCCCATAATTATCGAAGGCTGATTTTGAATGCTGGGCTTTCCAGTATGCCCCAGAGAACAGCAGACCTTGCTGGGGGGCAGGGGTGAGAGGGTGGGGGGCAGACCTAAGAAGTACTATAGCTCTGTTATCTACTGGAAAAAGTACTTTTAAATTTTTTTTTAAAAGTAGAGCAAAGATACCTCTAAAATGAAGCAAGAATGGCATGATTATTGATGATTATTGTCTGGGATATGTGGGAGATACATGGTCCAGAGATTTAATCCTTACAGGGTGAGTTAGAAGTGCTGTAAGTTTTGTTACCCTTATGTCTTTTCACAATGCTCAGCGCTAAGGTGGGATGGGGAGAGTTTAGGGCCCAGTCTCTGAGGCAGACTGCCTGGATTTCACCCTGGAGTTTCTAAGCTTTTGACATTATCATCATAGATTATTTTAGCACTAGAATATAAGCTTCCCAAGGACAAGGGGTTTTATTCACTATCACATGTTTGTCACTGCCTCGTCGGTGCTTTGAAGAGCACCTGGCTCATGGTGTATACTCACATGTTACTGGATTATTATTTTTGATTCAGCAGACACCCATGGGCTCAGGGCCATTGCCCTTCCTCCCCCTCCATCCCCTCAGGTCACTGCATGGCTGGCTCCTCATTCAGCTCTCAGCTCAAATATTAACTTTAACTCCCCTGTCTGCTCCGCATTGCTTTATACATTTATCTAACAAACACATAGCATTTAGTGGTGTTTCTAAACATGAGCAGTATTAACTCGCAACAATCCTTTGAAGAAGGTTTTATTATTATTTCCATTTTACAGATGGGAAAGCCAGGGCACAGAGAGGCTAACTCACTCACTCAAGGTTACACAGCTAGGAAGCTGCAGAACAGGGATTCAAACCCAGGTGGTCTAGCTTCAAAGTCTGTGTTCTTCACCACCATGCTATGTTGCCTATCATATTACCTTACTTTATTTCAGGCATTGGCAAGCTGGGTCAAATCAAACCCACCCCCCATCTTCTCCCCACCCCCAGTTTGTAAGTCAAGTTTTATTGGAACACTTTCACACCCATTCCTTTAGCATAGGCTATGGCTGCTTTCCTCACAAAGGCATTGTTAGAAGTTGCCACAGAGTTTGTATGACTCACAAAGCCTAAAATACCTACTATCCCACTTTTTACCAGAAAGTTTGCTGGCTTCTGTTTTATTTCATTCACAGCAGTGTCATCATCTAATATTTATTTGGTTGTTTATTTTAAGTCGCTTGCACTGTGCTGTAAGCTCCATGAGAGCAAGGATCTTTTTTTTTTTAATTAAGATTTATTCACACACCATACAATCTTCCAAAGTATACAATCAATTGATCACATTACATTCATATATAGTTGTTCATTCATCACTCTGATCTATTTTTTGAACATTTTCCTTGTAGCAGAAAAAGTGAGAATAAGAATAAAAAAATAAGAGTAAAAAAAGAACACCCACTCATGCTCCCCCCTTCCCTATTCTCCCTTTAGTTTTTTGCCCCCATTTTTCTACTCATCCATCCATACACTGGATAAAGGGGAATGAGATCCACAAGGCTTTCACAATCATTTTGTCACCCCTTGGAAAGCTACTTTGTTATAAATCTTCAAGATTCAAGGCTACTGGGTTGTAGTTTGATAGTTTCAGGTATTTACTACTAGCTATTCTAATTCATTAAAACCTAAA
>PVKY010011064.1:0-12241 GCA_004027775.1 Bradypus variegatus
GTTATCATTTGCATTTGAAAAGACTCTATGACTCTGTCATCTCCACTCCTGTCTGGGTCAGAGTGCTGAGAACTGAAAATGGCTGTGGCTTTCTCCTCTGATCCCTTAGGATGAGAGAGAGAAAAAGGGACAGAAAGCCCCCTTTTAGAGCCAGTACACAGCCCCCCAGTTTCACTTGTTGGCCAGAGGTAACATCTGGTCTTCTGGGCTCTCCCTCCCAGGACTGATGAGTCTTCTGGTTCTTCAAGCTCAGTTGACACTAAAAGCCTCTGTCTGCTTGTTGTGGATTTGTAGCTTGTATTCAGCAGTCCACATTTGTTAACTAAAACCCCAGTTGGAGCTCGGTAGAGCTATAGTTGCTTGCTGGGAGAGTGCCACTCTCTACCACAGCGAGCTTTTGCAGCAGCTAAGCCTGCCATGGGGGGAGGGGGCTCCTGGCACAATTCCTCAATTTTTACTTACAGATTTTATGCTGTGATCTCAGGCATTCCTCCCAATCTAGGTTGGTGTACAATGTGTGGACAGAGTTGTTCCAGGGGACTAACTAAATTCCACTCTTTTCTATGCCACCATCTTGCTGTCCTCCAATTTTTTTCAGTATTGAGTTTTGCATTTACCATTTTCTATCCTGAGTATCTTCATTTCTTTACCCTCCTCCAAGCCACTCTTTCCTGCCTTTTTCTTTCAACCTGCAGAACTCTCTTTAGTAATTCTTGTAGGGCAGGTCTTTTGTTGACGAACTCTTTCAACTTCTGTTTATCTATGAATATTTTAAACTCTTCCTCATTTTTGAAGGACAGTTTTGCTGAATAAAAAATTTTTGGTTGGCCGTTTTTCTCTTTCAGTACCTTAAATATATCATACCACTGCTTTCTTGCCTCCATGGTTTCTGATGAGAAATCGGAACTTAGTCATTGATGATCCCTTTGTGTGACAAATCACTTCTCTTGCTTTCAGAATTCTCTCTGATTAGTATGTGTCTCACAGTAGGTCTCTCAGGATTTATTTCGTTTGGAGTATGTTGTACTTCTTGGACATGTATATTTATGTCTTTCATAAGAGTCAGGAAATTTTCAGCCATTATTTCCTTAAATATTCTTTCTGCCCCTTTCCCTTTCTCTTCTTCTGGGACACCATGAAACAAATTTTTGTGCATTTCATGGTGATACTCAACTCCCTGAGACACTGCTCAATTTTTTTTCTATTCTTTTCTCTATCTGTTCTGTTTTTGTTATGTTTCTTTTTGTATTTTCAAATTCTTTATGCTCAAACATTGTCTTCTTAATATTCTTTAACTCCATATCCATATTTTCCTTTATCTCCTTGAATTCATTTAGATTTGTTTGAACTTCTTGGATTAGTTTTTCCAAATTCTGCATCTCCTCTGAAAAGGCTCTTCTTAGATGCTTCAGCCAAGTTATTCTAGACCTTTAGAAAAGTCCATGTTTGACTGTTCAGATATTCTCAGCTCTTCAACTGATTCTTGCCCTAGATGTGTGGTCTAATTTTTAAGATTGCACTTCTTGTGCAATCATTTCACCTCCACGAGAAAGCTTTCTTCTCTATGCCTTCTCTGGGAATCTTGATCTGTTCTGTTAGTTTTTGTGCAGAATTTTATCCCCAGGTCCTATGCTTTGTTTAAATCTCTTCCTCACACAGTGCCCCATTTTCCTTACACTTTTCAGCTCTGGGACTTGTCCTGTCTAACAGCAGTTCAGTTTAACTTCCCCCCTCCATCTTTTTTTTCTTTGAGGCTTTTCTGCTTCCAGTTTCTCCACTGTTAGGTTATCCTGCCCCATGGAGTGAGATGGGGTCAATCCTGAAAGGTGGGCCTCTCCAGAAAAGTCCATTTTGCATTTAGGTAGTACAGCCAAAAGAAACTAGATTGAGCATGCACACCTCCTGCCAACAGTTCTACCAAGTCTCTCTCTCCTCCTGCCCCAGGGGCCGTTTTGTATGTAGCATGACTTATAGCAGCTTGTGTTCTACCCTGGATCTCTATGGACTTAGGTCCCTGAGACTGGATGTGCATGGGGTTCTAACCACTGCTATCAGTGGCTCTACAGTCTGCATGTGTGGCAGGAAGGATACGGGTGTACTGCCTCTGCGTGACCCCCAAGCTGCATGGAACTGTGTGAGGGGGAGGAATCTGGACTGGTGGGTCTGGGACAGAAATTTCTTACCTGAGCTTGGAGATAATTTTTCTTTTTCTTTGATTCCGCATTTATGGAGTCCTTCTCCAGTGTCTCTCATACTCCAGAGTCCTGAGCAAGTGGGATTTCTCCTTTTATTAGTTGATTCTGAAGGAAAACTTTTCCAGGTGATGCCTTATGTCACTGGGTTGATGACTCATTTTCCAGCGTTTTGAACAGAAACATCTATAGTGGTTATCTGATGCCTGTTCCATCATTGTAGTTGCACGTTTGAAGATAACTTGTATCTTTAGTTCATGGATCTGCAGATCCAGATGAATGGTACTCAAGGAGCTGTAGACAAGGAATTGCATCTGAGGAGCCCCATCTGCACCTGGATTTGATTTAGATGATAAGATGCTGGACTTCAACCTGAGGCCAGAGTGGGATGAATTTTGGGGTCTTCGGGGGAAGGGATGGATGCATTCTGTATGTAGGGAGAATGTAAATTGTTGTTGCCAGAGGGGGAATGTGGTGCATCTTACTTTAAAAGTTGACCACAGCAGCATCTACCATCCTGTATGCTCTTCTAACAATGGATGTTGACATTCCTCCCGTCATGAGGTGGCTTTTACAGTCCCTCCCCTTAGAACCAGGCAGGCTGTGACTAGGATGGAGGTGACGCTAAGTGACTTCCAAGCCTAGGTTGTAAAGGGTGATACAGCTTCTGTCTGGTTCTCTTGTTTGCCTGTTTCAGAAACTCAATAACTGTGAGAGACTTTTCATCTCGGACTGATATGGTTTCAAGCCCTTAAGTTTGAGGATAATTTTTTGAAGCAGCAATAGATAATGGAGACAACCAGAATGAGAAATATATGAAAAGATTAATTCATTCAACAAATATATAGTGAGCATCTATTCTGTGTCAGGCACTCTCCTTGGTGCTGGGGACACAGAACAGAACAGACTAAAGTCTCTGCCCTCATGGGGCTTACATTCTAGTGGGGAAAACAGATTGTAAAGAAATAAAATTAATAATATAGTATGTTAGCTAATGATAAGTTCTAGGGAGAAAATGCAAAGAAAGGAAATAATAGCAAGGGACAGCAGAAGTAGGTGAAGTAGTTGCACTTTTAACTGGAGCGAACATGCAAAGACTCACCAAGGTGATATTTGATACAGACTTGAAGGCAACAGGGAGTGAGTGAGCCATGTGGATGTCTGTAGGAAGAGGACTCCCTGTAAGCAGGAGCAAGAAGTACAAGGGCCCTGGCAGTGACGGAGAATGTGCCCAGCAAACTTAAGGAAAGCACTCAGGCCCATATGGCTGAGAGGTTGAGTGAGGGGAAGGATGCAGGAGATGGGCTCAGAGAGCTGGGGGTGGGGGTGGGATGGCTTTTATTTGGAGGAGTCTTGAACACAGAAGGGACATAATCTTAAGTTTTAACCAGATCATTCCAGCTGCTGTTTTGAGAAAGGACAAGGGGAGAATCAGGGAGGGCAGGTATGCTACTGCATTCATCCCGGAGAGAACAGTGACTCAGACCAAAGTAACAGCTGTGGCCATGGTGAGAAGTGCTGACATTGTGGGACACACTCTAGATAGAGCTTAGAGATTTGTCGATGGATCGGATATAGGGTGAGAGAGCAACGTGAAGGCTTTTGGCCTAAGTGACTTCGAAGGGTGGAGGTGCATTTACTGAGATGGAGTAAATTTTGGGGTAAAGTATAAGGAACTTGGGTTCGGATGTTAAGTCTGATGGCCTTTTAGATGTCTGAAAGGTGTCCAGTGTTTGCAGAACAAGGAAGTGGCCTTGGCTGAAGATAAATGTGGAGTCAACAGTGAGTGGCTGGAATTAAAGCCACAAGATTGAAGTTGTTGAACTGCTTAGAATGAGGGTTAGGTCTAGTGCTCAGGGCTGCTGACTAGAAGGCCAAAGCCCTTTCCAGAATGTTGTCCTGCTGCTCCAGATCTCTCGGGCATTCTGAGCTGTTCTGGACTTGGCCCATCCCGGACTACTCACATACAGCAGGTGTGGTGAGGCAGACAGGTTCTGAAGCTCAGGTGACCTAGATTCAGATACAGGTTCCACTGCTCATCATCGACAACATCTTCGGCAAGTTATTTAACTGCTTCATGCCTGGGTTTTATACGTCTATACAATGAGGATGACAACAGGATTCCCATAAGCCTGTTGACAGGATCAAATGAAATCTGTAAGAGTGGCTTGCTCATGAGTACACTCATGAATTTTAAGTTTTTATCTCTATCAACCAAGGATGGCTTCCTTCAGCCCATCACTAGCTGATCTCAAAATCAAACTCAGGGGTTACACTGGATATTTCCTCCAGTCAAAAGCTTACCTGGTCAGGTGGGGCCTATGCCTGTCACCTAGCACCCCATGAAAAACACAAGAATTCACTATTTTATGTGCCAAATCCAAAGGTTACAAAATGTGAACAAAATGTACTCAGCTATTTTTTCAACTCCTTTTTAAGACCCACACAATAGTGAATCACAAAACAAGCGAGAAGTTATTTTAACTGTGTTTCTCTCAAGGATCTTTTTTTTTTTTTCTGATCTGATTCTTTAATTTTCCTTCCTATTTGACCCTTTTTCTCTTAGCCAGGGCCACCCACATTTAACATTTTTAAAATTTTATTTTATCTTAATATCCTTAATTAAGAGATAAAAGACAATCAAACGTTTCTATAAAAGAGCAACCTTCAGACTCTAAAATTAAAAATCCAAAACAGCTTCCCCTAGATAGTAGAGGCCAGAGGCTGACTGCATCCACTCTCTACCCAGCTGCAGGTCCTTGAGACCTTCACATCCTGCACATTCAAAACGATGAGTGCATATGAGGCATAAGGCAGCATCCTGTTACATTCATGGACGAATGGGGGATTCAAAGAATACGACAGAATCTGTGGCTCTGAAGACTTTATAATCTAGATGGAAAGGAGAAAAACAATAAGCATTCATGAGATGGGTAAACAAACAAAATTGAGCATAGAAGCGAGTAAACAGTATAATTTTATAGGCATAATATATATATATATATATAAAATACAAATATATATATTTATATACATATATATATAAAAGCATAGTAAAAACAAAACCAAATTAACAGCAGTTATCTATCTGCATGGTAGGATTATAGGCAATTTATATTTTCTTCTTTCGTTCATCTACATTTTCTAAAACTTTTGCTATAATGAATACATTCCATTTTTTTGGGGAAAAAATGATTGAGTCAAAATGTGCTCAACAGAAGGAACAGATATGGTGGCTAAGAACATGGCCTCTGGAGCCAGCACACCTGTTCCTCCACTAACTGGCCAGGTGACCTTGGGCAAGTTACCTAATGTCTCCGCACCCCACCCCTGACCTGTTTAAAATGAAACAAAGAAAGAGAGTTGCTGACAGTGGCCCTCCTGGAGGATGAAAGGTCACCTGTAAAAGTCTTTGCATAGGTGCCTGGCTGTATAGGTGCTGGCTCTTAAACTGTTATTATTATTAGGACATAAGCTGGTCCATAATAATAATTGGTGTGTTTAAGAAAATGTTTATGAAATGGGTTGGACCTAAATAAGAATCTTGAAGGTCAGGGAAAAGATATTTGAGACCAGGAAACAACCTGATAAAGGCAAAAGACTGAACGGGACATAACTTGACCCCCTCAAGCAAACACTGAAAAGGGAAACCAAAAGTAGAATGAAAACACGTATTGCTGACACATATAAGAAAGTTTTATTTAAAAAATAGCAACTCCAAAACATAATTCATCACATGCAAACTCATTTGGCCCTTGCTCTTGACCCACCCCTTTTCTTCCACTCAAAGAAAAGAAGAGACTCAAAGAAGATTCCTTCTGAATGGGTATCACCATTTATTGTAGTTTGACTTGGGAACGGAACAGAGGACATTGTCTGTGGAGGGGAAAAAAGGAAAAGAAAAAGAAAGTATGTTTTTTAGACTTAATTTCTTTAAAACACTTTATGGTTTTAAATCCTTTTTTACCCCAAAGTAAATTCAAGAATTCAAGTATGTTAAGTAGGGAGCAGTAATACAAAAAGTTGTATATGTGTGCGTGTGTATGTGTATGCGTGTGTGTGTTTAAACAAAAAGACATAGTTTTTGCTTTGGTAAGGCCAAGCCCCAAAGGACACATCGCACAAATGACCCCTGCCTTGAACTCACAGACTCAGGAGTTAAGGAATTTATTTAAGCTGATAGGACAACTGCAAAGATTTAGAACTGTCATATAGCATTTAAAAAAAAAAAAAAATCTTCCTTTAACCCCCGCCTCCCCAAAACCGTAAGTCATGTAAGTTCTGATACACTTAAACAGCCCCTTTGATGCAGCTGTTTCTTAGGTTCCTAACAGAGGGCTTCTTACAAGAACCAGAGTAACAAGATTCTCTTCATTTTGTTTAGAATAAAAAATTCAAAAGGGACATTTCAAAAGAAAAAAAATAAAAACTGAAATTCAAATTCTGAAAATATCTTGCCTTTTTTATTAATCATGTCATCTAACACCAATTAAAAAAACAAATATGTGAATATGATATAAAAATACGATCCCAGGATTAACACTTTGTTGCAGGCACAGTTATCTCACAGAATATACGTTTGGGGGCCAAGGAAAGGAGTTTATTTTTGTCTTTGCTTCTCTTAAAAAAAAATCCACAGCAGTGCAAGTAGGGTCAGGAAGGAGGAGGGGAAAAAAGATTCTTTAGCAGCAAAATGTCCGAAGTTCTCTAATCACAATCAAATCAATGGATATTGGGTTTTAAAAAAAAAGAAGAAAAAGATGATGAAGAGGACGCTGACCAGAGCCACTCGTCATTACTAAAAGGCTCTGCTGCAAAGCCCCAAATTGTCACATATGAAGGACGTGCTTTATTACACAAGCAGTCATAAAATTTGTCCCTCAAGCTTTTGACCATGTTTGTCACTTAAATATATGTACAGGGATCGGGCTCCTCTCCTCATTCTTGTCCTTCCAGCTCGGGGCAGGCTCTCGGTGTGATCTGCCACACGGGGCCCCCAGCGTTTCCGCAGCGTCTTCCCGCCAGTGCTGCTGCTCGCCTCGCGGGCCTTGGCTGTTTCAAGCGGAGGGTGGGGAGGGGGTGGTTTAACGGTCACTGTTCTGCTTCTCTCGCATCCAGGCATGAATCTGTTCTTTCAGTTCTGGCACTGAGGAAAGAAAGGGAGAGAAGGATTAATGCCCCAGCTGGGAGGTTCCTCCTGAGTGACAGGGCTCCTCGCTCTGTGTACACAGAAAGAAAAGGCCATTCATTCCCTCGTTAAGCTGAGTATTGCAGAAGAAATGGGACCAGGAGAAGAAAGGACGGGAATTCTAGAGTAAAAGCGAGCCAAGAGCACTGCCTGTCTTTTCCACACAGTTTCTGGATGTGATAAATGTCCGTCTTTTGATTAATTTCTGGTGGATGGTTTTGACTTAGCTTCTTGGTACGGATGTCAGCGTGGCGAACCGCACTGGCCCTCCTCTACCTGGCTCCAGCATGCTCTCCGTCAGCGTCTGCCGGTTGAAGGGGTCCGTGGGGGAGTTCAGCAAGTGCCGCAGGATGATGGCGCGGTCCATGATGGTGCCGGAGGGCAGGCGCACAGGGTCTGTCATCAGGGTGTCCATCAGCGGGTCTGCAGGGACAAAGCGCCTCTGTCAGTCACACGCCACTGGAACACGAAAGCCTGACACCGAGAAAGAAAATGAAACAAAGCCTCTGCGACTGGGATAAACATCCCCGTAGGAGCAGCAATCAGACGAACCCTGCTAGGTCCCCAAGTTTAGGATGAAATCGGTGCTAGATAAAGGCATGCACGTTGGCTTGCCTCAAGGGAAAAGTAACCTACCGCTGGGAAGGAAAATCGGACACAGCAGCAGGCCCTCCCAGCAGGGCACAGAGATGCGGGCTGGCATCCTTTACAGGGACTTGTCAAGACTCTTTGGAAATGGTGATCCCCAGTTGCAAAGGCACGGCTGCCCTTAGAATTTCAGGGTCGTCATCTGGTTTGAAATCTTTCTCCTTTTAATTTACAATACAAACTAAAAGCAGGCAAATGTAATTTCAGACGGTATTTTAAAACGCAACTACAGACACTAGTCAGAAATGGAAAGCACAGCATGTCCTTTGCTAATGTTACATTAATTGAGTTAATGCCAAATCAGAGAACTTGGCTTTGAAAACAGCGGCGTCCACTTGCCTCTGAACTCGTCTGGGGCGTCACTGTAGTCGATTTCTGCACGGGCATTCTTGGCTACTATCTCCTCCACCTTCTCAGCCAGAAGCTTGAACTTCTCTATTGCTATTGTGGATTTGATCCCTGCCTTCCGCATCTTTGAAATAACTTCTTCAAACAGCTCCTTGCTGTAGGATCTCTGCAAATGAGGAAAGGCAACATGAGAAGCGAAAATATTTTAAGTGGGAAAAAGGCAAGCTGCAGAGAGCATCTATCATACGATTCCCTTGTGGTTTTTTTATTCCTTGAAAAAAAGGCCCTAAAATTACGTCTCTGTGTGTGTGTGTGTGTGTGTGTGTGTGTGTGTGTGTGTATACTTATATGTGACAATAAATGCACAGAGGAAGACGAGAATAATCTATGTCAAACTATGAAAGGTCATTATCTCTGGAGAGTACAGCAGAATTGAGGCAAATGAAGGGAATTTTTGAATTTTTATAGCAAGCATGCATTGCTATTCAAGTTTAAATGTTAGAAAGAGATGGAACTCTAATCTCTTTCAGTCCTACAAGGGCACAGTGCCCTAGCAGAGTATGAGAGGAGGTAGAAATTTCAGCTCTTTCCCTAAAGGTAAATATTGTAAAACAATTCAAAATAGTTCACACTTGAAAGGCATCTACTCCCATTCGCTCTCAGTCTCTTAAGATTACTTTGTTTAACACTATGAAAAGAGAGGTGCTCCTGACATTGGACTGCCCAGATAAAGAGTTGACTGGGCCTGGCTGTGGACACGATTCAGCTCGCTGGAGAGGGATGGGTGCTCTAGAGACGAGCCCACCACAGGCCTGGAGGAGCTGGGTGTGGACTCTGGCTCAACCACGTGGCAGCTGTGTGGTCTCAGGCAAATCTCTAGCTCTCCTGAGTACCAGATTTCTTGGGTGTAACATGAGGACAGTGATACTACCCCACAGGTGCCTAATTCATACCAAATATTGCCACTACAAAATACCAAAGTCATATTTTGCATCTATGGCATAAACATTGGTCATGTGTCAACTAATGATGCAAACAGAGGAAGGAAATGAGTAAATGAGGCTCTGTGTGAACAGGTCCACAACCTCAAATCACAGCAGGTAACACCCAAAGAACTTACACTCAAACTAAATTCCACCAAGTGTCGGTGAATCAGGCTTTGTTCATCCTCATGACCCCTGTGAAACGGAGAGAGGTACGTGTTTGTCTGACTCCCCTCCCTGATCTATAAGTCTTCATGTCTGTGAGAATTAGCTAGTGGGCCACAGGAAAAGGGGCACCCTCCAGCCAAGCTGCCGAGTGCCAGGCAGACTGTGTTGACTGGGATTCCATAGCACATCTCTTCCCCAAGGACCCCCCCCCCCTGGTGCCAAAAAACCAGCCTGAGCTGGCGCCATCCATGTCCGCAAGGTCTGAGCATCAGCTTCCCCAGCACTCGGCCTCAGCGTGGAGGTGCTTCTGCTCCTGGATTCATGAGCTACCTAACTGTGGGTTCCTGGGTATCCCATTACTGCTCTCCTGAGCATTTGCTCTCAACAGTGTGACCTGTGATTTCTATCTGTGGATTCACATCAACATCTATAGTATGAACTCGTCTCAGTCCTCATGTTCTTTTAGAGCATGGGATTGACATTCCTTGCTCGCTATTTCTTTTTTTTAGTGTTGGTTTCTAAATAAGTGCACATGCCCACTTTCTCTCTCCAGTCACCCAGGCTCCTGACTAATCCATTCAATGGACGGAAAAAGAGGAGAAAGAGTAAAGTGTCAGCAGGGTGCCAGGGCCTAGCAAAAATCTTAAAAGCCATTGTCTGTAACCCTGAAAAGTTCGGAGAGCCTGGTCATAGTCTTCTAATAGTAAACCACATTAATTCTCACTCTACATCTATCCAGTGCCTACTTATGATGACCCAGGTAAGCCACAGTCCCATTCCCTTTGGGGAAGGGTACCGAGGACAAATGACAAAGATATGAGAGGCAGGAAGGGCAAAAACGCACAGGGAATTACTGAGGCCCAGGGAGGGGCGTGGCTGCAGACAATCCGGAGACTATCTCACCACGTGTTTTTGAACTTCTCTTTGTAACAAATAGCATTTCATGGTCCACTTCTTATCGTCATAAAACATTATCCACTTTATTTTTGAAAGATGAGTTTTAACCAATTGATTTGTGCTTGCTTATAAGTCAACTTCTAAGACATAGCAGTGTTAATAAGGAATATAAGAAATCAAAGGGTACCACAATAAGGGGCATGACACTCAACTTCAAAGAGCCGAGACATCAACGAATAGACCAAATACACAGTAATGAGCTTCTTCTTTTAAGTTCAGTGTGGATGGGGTCAGAGAAGAAGCACAGATTTTGTTTTTGACATCATGATCTTACAGATATGTACAAATCATGTATCTGATAAGGGTCTACTAACAAGGAATATATAATGACCACTTACAATTCAAAACAAAAATACAAACAACCCAGTTAAAAACTGATCAAAGGACTGGAATAATTTCTCCAGAGAATATATACAAATGGACAATAAGTACATGAAAAGATGCTCAAAATCATTAGTCATTAGGGAAATACAAATCAAAACCACAATGAAATACCACTTCACAACCACTAGAATGGCTATAACTAAACACACACACACAAACACACATAGAAAATTACAAATGTTGGTGAGGATATGGAGAAACTGGAACCCTTGTATATTGCTGTCGGGAATGTAACAGAATGCAGCCACTGTCGAAAAAAAGTTTGGCAGTTCCTCAAAAAGTTAAAAAGAATTACCATATGACCTGACAATTCCACTCTTAAGTAAATACCTCAAAGAACTGAAAACAGGTATTTAAGCAAATATTTGTACAGGAGTGCTCACTGCAGTGCTATTCATAAGATCCAAAACGTGGAAACAACCAAAGTGTCCACTGACAGACGAATGGCTGAACAAAGTGTGGTCTATACATACAATGGACATAAAAAGGAATGAAGAACTGATACATGCTACAGTGTGACTGAACCTTGAAAACATTACGCTAAGTGAAAGAAGAGAGACACAAAAGATCACTCAGTGTATAATTCCATTTATATGAGATACAGAAGAGGTAAATCCATAGACACAGAAAGCAGATTAGTGATTGTGGTGGTTTGAGCTGTATGTTCCCCAGAAAAACATGTTCTTAAATCTAATCCACTCCTGCGGGTATAAATCCATTGTAAGTAGGACTTCTTGAAGAGTCTACTTCAGATACAGTGTATTCCACCTCAATCAGAATGGGTCTTAATCCTATTACTAGTGTCCTTTATAAGAGAATGCAATTCAGTCAGAGAGAAAGAAAGCTACGGAAGCAAGAAACCGAAATCAATGAAGCCTGGCAGAGAAGGGAGAGACCAGCAGATGCCGCCACAGGCCTTGCCATGTGGCAGAGGAGCCAAGGATCGCCAGCAGCTGGTCTTCAAAAAGAAGGCATCATCTTGATGATGCCTTGATTTGGACATTTTCCTGGCCTCAAAACTGAGGGCATATTCATTTCTATTATTTAAGCTGACCCATTTCATGGTGTTTGCTTTGAGCAGCCTAAGAAACTAAACAGTGGTTGCCAGAGGTCAAAGGGATAGGAGAATGGGAGCGGGGGACACTGTTAATGGGTATGGGGTCTCCTTTGGGGGTGATGAAAATGTTTTAGAACTAGATAGAGGTGATGGTTGCACAACATTGTGAATGAACCTAAATAGTACTGAATTGTACACTTCAAAATGGTTAATTTTGTTACGTCAGTATCATGTCAACTAAAAAATATATTTTTTAAATAAACAAGAAAATTAAGCACTGAATTTGTGACATGCAGACTCAGTATTCTGGGGTGTT
>PVKY010011065.1:0-12242 GCA_004027775.1 Bradypus variegatus
TAGGCAGGATGAAAGGGGCTCTGTAATCTCTGCATATACCCTCTACTGTAGCCATATGGCCCAGGCGGGTTTGCCAGAAGAGGACAATTCCCAGTACAGTTGAGCCCAGGCTGCAAGGAAGACTCAGAGGAGGTGTCCTCAGAGACACTGGCTCTCTAGGCCTCTCACTGCTTCACCAGAACTGACTGTTCATCTAGTTCTGTTTCAGCCTCAGTTTCTGGGCCTTGCCTGTGGGTCTGATGAGAGGTGGGTAGGAGGGAGTCCTCCTTTCGTGTTGGATTATTGTTGTTCTCTGTGTTGGGGTCACTTAGGGGGGGCAAATATTGACCATTGGGTGTGCCCTGTAGAGGGTATCACTCAGTCCTTCTCTAAGCTTCACATATTTAAAAGGCTATGATATTAAAATAGTAGAATTTTACCCATTTCCTTACATTAACTTTCAGCAGACCTATCAAATTGCTTTCTGCCAGCATTTCCCTTTTTTTCAAAGGCAAAATTTAGAGTGCTATAATATATGTGCTCTAATTCCCATGCAGACTGGGCTTGGGGGATCTGGCTCATTAAAGTTGGTTATTTTGAGGGAACAGTGCCATTTGAGACATCATTGCGTTTTACCTGGAGAAGTGCATCAGCTTCCTAACTAGTCTCGCTGGATTGATTTTTGTTTCCCTCCTTTTTGTTCTCCACACTGCAGCTAGACTGCTCTTTTTAAGAGCACTATACTCATACACTCCTCTGTACCTGAGGGCCCTTGGGATAAAATCCAAAGTCCTTCCTATGGCTTTCTGTGCCACTTCTGACCTGACCTCTGATTTATTCCCCTGCGGCCTCCTCCTTCATGGCTCCCCCCACATTCTGTGCTGTAGCTATGCTGAACTTCTTTCAGTTCTTTTGCTGCAGTGTTGCTCAGTGGAAACAGCCATGCTAAAAAAAGGAAAACTAACAGGTGAAATTAATTTTAATAATATATTTTAACCCACAATATCCAAATATTATCATTTCAACATGTAATCAATATAAAGTTATTAATGAGATATTTTACATTCTTTTTTTGTGCTAAGTACTATATTTACAGCACTTCTCAAATCAGCATGCCACACTTTAAGTGATCAGTAGCCGCATGTGGCCAGTGGCTCTAGACCTTCATCTGCTGCTTTCTCTTCCTGGAAAATTTTTTTCCTTCTATTCCTTCTCAATCAAGTCACACTTTAGAACTTTCCTCCTCTAGGAATCCTTCCCTGAACCCTCTAGACTAGATAAGCCTGTACTCTGAGCTCACCCAAAATTCTGTTCTCCTATCATAACATGTTATCATTCCCTGTTGTAATTGTATCATTCTCTTTGTCTCCCTTGTTGAACAAAGTTTCGTGGGGACACTGCCTTGCTTACCTAGTCAAATATGTATTAAATCAGTATGTGACTCCTCTCTCTGCCTCCCTCTTAGGACCTCTTGGTCTGTTCTGTCCCACAGATATTGTGGAAGGAAACCTGAAGTCTATCATGAGGCTAGTCCTTGCCTTGGCAGCTCATTTCAAACCTGGCTCTAGCAGGATGGTTAGCCAAAGGCGGGACTCCAGAGCCCCTCTGCAGAGTCACCAACCCCACTGCGCCACTGCTGTGGCCCAGGGGGCAGCCGCGGCCCTGGCTGATGTGTGCCATGACATGTCACGGTCAGGACGGGATGTCTTTCGATACAGACGGAGGTAAGGGTAGAAAACTGGCAATGGGGAACAGGTCCCTTTCTCTGATAGTTCGACCCTTAAATGATACAGCACAGGCGATCACCCAAACGCCTCTATCTTGCAAAGAAAAACATGGAGTGGAGGATGGGGAGGGCACTCCAAAAGAGAAGAGCCCTTTCTTCTAGAGATGTTTATTTTGCAGTTGGCAGAAAGTAAAGGAATCATATGTGTGATTTTTTTTGCTCTGATGCCCAGAATTTTAAATATAGGCCTTTGGTACAGTGTGTTTTCTTCACTGGGAGATATGTGGAGGCAATGTTCCAATTTATCTGAGGGAGTCTCTATCCTGAAATGTATCCAAAAGGCCAAGCTGTCCTGGAGAGTCATGGCAGGAAATGCTTTGGGGGTTATGTCTACTGAGGGAGAGTGTGACCCTGAGGTGTTACAAAGATTGGTGAAATTGCTTGGTTTTCTGTCTATCTTCCCTACTGGGTTTTAAGTATCTTTAGGGCAAGGGCTTTTGCCTTTTTCATCTTTTTATCCATGGCACTTCAGAGAGTGGCAGTATTTATGGAGTTGTCTTGAACTGGAGGACTGTTGCCCTCTCCTTTGTGACTGCCCTCTGACTTTAGGAACAGCAGCATGGATGAGGAAATTGAGAATCCGTACTGGAGTGTGCGAGCCCTGGTGCAGCAGTATGAAGGACAGCAGAGGTCCCCATCTGAGTCCAGCTGCTCCAGGTAATGTGTGACTTCAGGCTCTTTACCATTGCAGTTCTGGTTGACTGCTCAATCCTGGGGGATTCCCAGGATTCTCGGCTTCAAGAGACAACACAACAAGCAGTAAGGCACCTAACTCTTTTCTCTTTCCCTCAGTTTATGCTTGGCTTTAAAGGGGTAATCCTCAGCACCACCCTGTGCTTTATGCTGGCAGGATGGTGGGGTCAGGTACTGGTGAGTTTCCCATATAGGAAGCTTTGTGCCGAGCCACAGTGCCAGTGCTTAGTTGTGACCACATGGGGGCATGACTGGGACCTGTCAGGCCCCAGGCCAATAGTTCTGGCACTTGCATGTCTGCCGCCAATATCTATGACATCCAGTTCCATTATATTGTCTTTGAGCCTGAATGTAACTCTAAGTTATGACCCAAAAAGGCTGCGTAATGCTCACGGCAAGAGAGTAAATTGAGTTGAGTTGTCTGAGATTATTAGAATGTTTCCAGCTTCATTTATTGGGCTGGGAATTGAGGCATATTAGTGTGCATTTGAGTGGGCTAATGATGTTTGTGAATCTAGCTGAAAGGCAGTCTATATTCCTTAGAGCTAGGTGCAGAGACCAAAACAGGACATAGTGCTCCAATAAAAGCTTGAACAATGCCAAGTATATGGGCAGAAAAGGATTACTTTCTTGGCTCATGTAAATCATGCTCCTACAAACACATCCCCAGACTATGTTAGCTTATTTGCTATCTTCACTTCATTGCTGAATCACATTTAATTTATGCTCTTATGACCTTTTCTCTCCTACCTCCACCCAGCTTAGTCTGTTGTATTTAGCTTACCTAATTGTTCTTTGTCTTGTATGTGTTTATTTGTTTTGGTTTTCTTCCTCCTATTCCTTTTCCTCATAAAATTCCATTGTATTTTGATAGACCATTTCCTTAATTTATTGTGGTCACACAGAATTCTTTCCAGCACTTTAATATACTTTCTTTAATTTTCATGTTTAATAGGTATGCTTTTTAATACATTTATTTGTTGAGGCAAAAATCACGTAACAAAATTACCCATTAAACATTTAAAAATGTTCAATTCCATGGCATTTAGTACTTTATCATATTGTGCAACCATCACTTCTATCTGGTTCCGAGATGCTTTCATCACCCCAAAAGGAAATCCCATACCCATTATGTAATAGTTATGCTTTTAATAAGAATCTAAGCCATTTCTTCCTTTCTTGCTGCTTAGACTTTCACTTGGTACAGAATCAAAGGATGTTTGGTGGTATAATGAGAAATATTGCTTCCTGAATGTCTATAGGCCTTTTACTCCTCAGAGCCTGGTAGTGCCTGCCAGTGTTAGGGAGCAAAAAAATAAGAATATGGATTTCTTTCTGAGAGCACCTGCTTCCTTCGTTGCTGGCTGTAAGGCTCAGACAGGGGCTGTAAGACAGTGTGAATAAGGGACCCCCTGGAAATAAGGCTGCAGTGGACCAGTGGGGACAGTCTTCCAGCTGAGGGGTCAGAGGAGAATAATTTGCATTCCTCTGACTATTTTTCTCTCCTTATTTTGCCATTTTCTTCTAATACCGACCTCTCACTCACTCTTTGGGATGTTCAGTCGGCACTGTGCCTTTTCCTCGGTGAAGTGAGTCCGCAGGAAAGGAGAGGGCTTCCCACCGCTGCCGGGGACCCAGCAGGTTTTCTGGCATATTCTGCCCCCCCCGCCCCCCACTTAGGGGCCCCACCTACTGGCTCTGTGACCCATGAAGGGGCCAGGAGACCCCAGGATGTGGCTCAGGATTGGGAGTGCCTAGAAAGATGGGAAAGATAGCCCCTGGAGTCTGTTCTCCTTTTGCGGCTCCTCGAGAAACGCCCTGGCGGGCCCCTACTTGCCTGTTGCTTTGTAAACCTCAGGCCACTTTCTTACTGTGGCCAAGTAAAATGATCCTGGGAGTCAGGGAAAAATGAAAGCAGAAAAAGCCGGAGGGGAAGGTGGGAGGAGATAGGCGTGCTCCAGAGGAGACCCTGAGTCTCCACCCCCCCCAGCTTACTCTCTCCCTCCGCGAGCGGGGCTGAGCCTCATTTGGGCTAGACCTGCCCAGACCTCCTGTTCACGAAGGGAGAGGCTAGATTAGAGAAAGCAACGTTTCAATCCTGGGATTCTCAGGACAAGGACCACCAGACCCCTCCCGGTGATTGTACGGACGGTCGGCCCCCCACCCCGGCCCCGCCCCTGGCCCTGGCCCTCGCCCACCTTACCTCTGCTCAGAGCTCCTTAGGCCGCCCGGAGCCCCGGCTTGGGTCCTAGCTCGGCACTGCCTGTCAGCATGTGACAGCCTGGGAAGGGAGGGGAGGGGAGGGTTTGGGAGAGGCTGCTGCGGAGCTGAGATTACCCGCAAGCTCGCCGCGGGGCACTCGACCGCGGAGTCTGAGCCGCGGGGAGTGTTTCTCCCTGTCGGAGATGGGTTGAGATGCTTCCGCCCGGGGGTATGCCCGGAGCCACGCGGCGGCGGAGACCAAGATGAAGCCAACGAACACCGGCAGCTCGCGAGGGGAGGTGGCTAACGCGGATTCCTGGCTGCTGCAGGGCCTGAGCTGCCGGGACGGCGCGCCTCAGACCCGGGAGCATCCCCACTTCTGGGGCCGAGACGCCTGGCTCTCTGTCCTTCCTACTTCTCCCGCCATCGGAGCAAGCAGCTCCGGTAGTTGGCCTGTCCGTGGAGTCATTCCTCCGTCCCCAACGGGGGTTGACATGCCCGAATTTGAGAGCGATGTGACCCTCAGCCTCCCACTTCATCCAGGGAAGCAGGTTTGCTGAAGCCGGAGCCAGGAGGGGGACCATGGGAGGGACGCAAGTCAAATGGTGAGCTGAAGCCACTTTGCCTTCAGGGGCACGGGTGGGAGCAGGGTTAGGGCTGGAGGGGGCTGTTGGGATGGTTGGGGGGTATATACTGGGGCTGCTGGTCAGGAATTATCACTTTAAAATACAGTGGGTTTAGGAAACTGAGCCACCATAGGGAAGGAGTAGTGGCCTTTACCCTGTTGGTGAATCTGCCATGGGAGGGCACTTTAGGAGGGGACAGGACTCATTTACTTATTGCCCATTTATATTTGAGAAATTGATTTGAGTCTAATTTGTTAGTATTTTTGCTGGAGGATTGCTCCTCTGATAAATTATGATTAGAGAGATGTTAGACCATGTGGGAGTTAAGAAACATATCAGTAGGACCTGATCTGCAGTCAGTCATCCTCTGCCCTCAGGATTATGATGGCAAATAGGGAATTATTTGTTCATAATATAAGGACTTTAAGTGAATCAGGGAGGAGCCTAAATCATATAATGAATAAGCATTAAAATACTTTTCTCTGACCTGAGGAGAAGATTAGATTAAATGCACATTCCTCATCCATGAATGGTGCTTCTTAGGAAGGCAGAAGATGCTGCTCTGACACATGCCTCAAGAATTGTCTTCCTCCTGTCCTTTACCTTTTGGCTTGGCCTTACTTTTCTATGGCTTCTCACACTGGCAGCCTTAATTCAAGAAAGAGAGAGATTGTTTTCCCTTGGCTGGGTTGCCACGCCCCCAGCGGGGTTGGATATCCAGACATCCGCCTCCTTCTGCCCTTATATGGGAGACAACTCAGTAGGGAGAAGGGAGCTGAGCCTGTGTCTGTGCTTTTAGGAAAGCAGTTTTCTAGCATCCTGGTTCACATTCCCCACCCCACCCCTACCTTACCCCCCTTCGTCTGGCACATTCCCACTGTTGCAGGCAGTGGAACGTGTGATCCATAGCACCTTCTCAGCTGAGGAGGTGTTGTTTTATTCTTTCTCAAAGAGGAGCTATGGTTGCAGGTCTCTTTCTGCACTTGAATCCTGGGTTTCATAAGAAGGCAAATGCTGAGTCCTGAGCAGTCATAAAACTATTCTCCTCATGAATGACATAGAGTTCTCAGAGCAGTGCTTTTCCAGCAGCTAATTCATCTTGGCTTGGAAGTCAGATTGCCTAAGTGGTAAAAGATGGATAAGAAAGTTATGCAAAGCAACACCCATCTCTAAATACCAACTTTTTCCACCCGCCCACCCGTTCAGGTTGTAGATCTTTAGAGGTAGTTAAGTGACTTTCTTTACTCTGTTTGGAGTTCTTTGAGCATCTTGGATGTGTATATTCATGTCTTTCATTAAATTTGGGAAGTTTTCAGCCATTATTTCTTTGAATATTCTCTCTGCTCCTCTCTCTCTTTCATCTCCTTCTGGGTTGCCCACAATGTGTATATTGGTTTGCTTGATAGTGTCTCACAGGTTCCTCAGGCTCTGTTCACTTTTCTTCATCTTTCTGCTCCTCAGACTGGGGTGATTTCATTTATCTTATCATCAAGTTCGCTGATTGTTTCTTCTGCCAGCTCCAATCTGCTGTTGAACCCCTCTGGGGATTTTTAATTCCTGTTACTTTTGTCCTCAGCTCTATTTGGTTCCTTTTTATAATTTCCATCTCTATATTGATAGTCTCTTTGTGTTCATTTATTGTTTTCATGATTTCCTTTAGTTTTTGTCCATGTTTTCCTTTAGTTCTTTGAACATATTTAGGACCGATTTTTTAAAAGTATTTTTCTGGTCTGGTCCTCTTCATCGAAGATTTCTAATGCTTTACTCTTCTTTGCATGGGCCAGTGCTTCCTGTTTTTTTTTGTATGTTTTGTAATCTTTTGTTGAAACCTGTACATTTTGATAATTTAGTGTTATCACTGGAATTTAGACTCTGAGGCATGTATTCCTTATGCTTGTATCCAGCTAGTTAAGTGACTTTCCTTACTTTGAAGAAGTGAGAAACTTAAAAAAAGAAATCTGTGGTTCTAATAAGGTAGAGAACATATTACTGTTTGACGTCATTCCCACCAAAACCCCTTAAACTCTTAAAACTCTGGGTGGATGAGACACTAATGCTCAGGCTGCTTCAGAGATTTAAAAATCTCTGACTACTGCCACTGTGCTTGGCTCTTGTTTTTACTGGTTTCTAGGAAGACAAAATGTTAACTCCTGATTGTGGTTGTGAGGATTAGCCTGGGAGACTTCAGGGGCACATTAAGTGGGTCAGTGAATCCTAGACACTTTCGCTGTTGTCTGGGTGACAGATTTGGAAGGAATTCTTGGGAGGGGGCTGGGCCTACAGACCTCACAGCCCCTGAGATTTTGCAGTGCTAATGTTCTCAAGGTGTAGTGCAAAGAAAAAGGGCTCCTCAGGCTCCTTTTTCCTTATCAGATGGAAGCATCAGCCTCACATTCCCATCTTGTCTTATAGATTTGTGTCGTTCTGGAGATTCAAAATCTGAACAGTTCCTTCCAAGGCTAGTATTTATATCCAGAACTTAAGAATTTTGTTGAAATGGTTTCTGGTGACAATTTGACAACATTGTGGCAGAGAAATAAATAACTCTGATGGGAGTAAATGCCGTAAACAGCAGTTCCCTTTACTCTCCCATTCCATAGCAGGTCTTTACCCTTTTGACATATTATCCCTCTCCTACCGTATTCTAGTTCAATTGTTGATATATATCTCTCTGCCCCTCTGCCCAGCCTGGCACTGTGCACACTCCAGGAATTTCTTCCCCCATACCGTCCTCTGATCTGCTGTGGTCACTCTGCTGGTCCTGCTTGTCTGTAAGAGATCAATGTCTTGGAAACAGATTTTCCTTCCAGCTCCCAAAGCTACTATGATACAGCCTGGCATCAGTCATTTAACTGGGGCCTGAGGATGACAGTGGTGGTATGGGAATTAAAAACAAATACCACCTAGAGTTCTTTAGATGCTAGATTACCCATCCTTCTGATCTCTTTGTGAATTAGGCATAAAGGCATGCTTGGTGTAGAAAAGACTTCCTGGGACTAGATCATTCATTCATTCAGCACTCATCTCATTCATTCAACAAGTTCATCACTCAGCTAATATTTGTTTTTACTGTGGGGCCAGCATACCATGTGAGGTGTTAGGAGTAAGATGAATAAGAACATGTATCTGAGATAAATGATGGAAGTTAGTTTTTAATCAGTTGTTGGTAATAACTTTCTCTTCTTTTTCTTTTGATTACAGCCTGACCTCACCCAGTCCAATCCACAGTGCAAAGAGTGAGTCCATTATAACCCAGTCAGAGGAGAAGGTGGATTTTGTGCTGATTCCTTCCGAAGGAATAGAGAACAGAACAGGTACTGTCTATCAGCCTTCCTGGGCTGACTCAGGGAATAGATCTCAAACTGAAGAGCTTGGAGATCCTATCTACCTACCAATTCCCTGTCCTTCTTCCTCTCTGCATGCAGGGTCAGATCTAAAGGGCTCTGTGTCTTTGGGAGCAATTAGGTTGCTATCTTCTTGTAGTATGTCCCTTCTGGTGTCCTAGCTGTCAAAAATCTTGCAACAACCTGGATAGGTCCTTCCTCATCTGATTGTCAGTAAAGCAGGAAATGACTTCGTAACAGATAGAAACCTTGTTTAGTAAACAGATTTTATTCCTGTTTTATACAAATAATTTTAGTACTTCCCTAACTTAAATTAGGACCAGGAATATATAGTATGAGTTGAGGAGTCTGTGAGAGCATCCTCACAGATGCTCACAGGAGAGAACAGGTCTACATCAGGCTTGATATGAGGAGTACAGAGATGATAAGCAAGAGTTTCCTCTGTTTAGCCTTCCCCTTGCTCGGTTTCAACTGCTCTCCTTTATCTTATATAAACATAGAGGAAAGCGTGGAAGAAGCAAAGCATGTGATATAGGTATTATGAGTTTTTTACACCCATAAGGGGTGTAATGAAACTAAAGCCCTCAGAAGAAAAACTGGTATTAAATTCTTCTTGTGCTGCTCCCCCTCTAGCCCTGACTTTAGTACCAAATAGTGAGTCATGTTCCTGAGTCTGACACTCCTGGGGCCCTGGGGAAGTAGGGGGAGAGCATTTATTGAGTGCCTGCTCTGGGCCAGGCACCACCAGATCCTGCACATAAGTTACCTCATTTCATCTTCACAACAACCCAGAAGGATTGTAACTCGTCTTACAAAGGAAGAAAAGTGCTCAAATAATTTATATACTGCTGTATTCCATAATGTATTTGAAATGACTGTGCATACAGTTAGGTACAATAAAATAGACAAGGAAACCAGGGCAAAAGGACTGTAAAGGGAGGGAAACAAAACAAAACCATGTTTATGCAAGTATGCTTTCACTCATTTCTTTCCTGAGTGACTAACACAATGTTATATGTGAGAGAGTTTCAGTTATTACGGGTGAATGGTCAAAGGAGTATTGATTTAATCAAGGTTTCCCCTCTAAAGCTCTGAAGCAACCAATAGGAATTTTGTTTTCATTGCACCTGACAGCTCCTCTCTGTACCTGGCAGAATCAGGTTCTGGGAATCCCAGTTCTAGAGAATTAAAAGTAAAATCTATGTGTCCCATTCCAAGACTTCCAGGGAGAGAGTCTTACTGCTTCCTAAGAGTTCTGAAGAGGAACTAACAAAGTATTACTGTCAAATACTAAGAATGACTGATGCTTTGAGAGCAGGGATCCTGAGTTTACAACCAATACTTGATGCCTCGCAACCCCACCTGGTGGAGAGTCCAGTTTGTGTGATGAGAACTGGTTCAGAAGGCAGGTGACCTGAACCGGTGAATGCCATTCTGAACGCTTTCTGCTGGAAATTCAGTTTTCATCAACATGAACTGTACTCCATCCTTTCATTTTGTAGAGCAGACAGATTCTCCATTATCCCGAGACTGGCGACCAGGGAGCCCAGGAACTTATCTGGAGACCTCATGGGAAGAACAGCTGTTGGAACAACAAGAACATTTAGAAAAAGAAATGGAGGAAGCAAAGAAAATGATATCGGGACTACAGGTAGCTTTCCCTTGTGGTGTGTCCTGGGTGCACCAATTGATTATTATTTTTAAATCACTAATATCAATTGAAAATCAACTGATTTTAATTTTATAGAAGATCAGGGTTGCAGGGTGGAGCTTAGGTAGAAGGAGATAGTACACCAAGAGCAGGATATTCCTTTCTCATGAGTACTCTTAAAAGGACTTTATGGACTCTTGCGTAAACGTATCTGTTAGGATTTCCACAAGTCCAGGAGCCTTTATCAACTCCTACCAGATCCCTGCTCTGGCTCTCTACTTCGCAGGTGGGTTTCTCACTTTTATGTGGGTGCAGACCTGCAATTGCACATTTCAACAAAGAATGGCACTGTGAATAGTCAAGAATTTTCTCCTAGGAATTCTCTGGCAGGAGGGTGTAAGAGCCAGCAACGTTGTCAGGATTCCATTTGAGTCTAGTTAAGGGACTTAAGCTTATTCCTAATGCATTTGCAAGTGGATGCCAAGGCATTATGATCAGGTAGAAGTTTTTCTAGAGGCACAAAGCCCTTCAGTTTTAACTATACCTGCATCGCCGGCTCAGCAATCCCCAGGGACTGACTGACCCACTTGACGTGGTTTCCACCCTGAATGACCCCCACAATCCTCTCTTTGTGTGTCTGTCCCCATTTGGGGGGAGCCCTTGTAATGTGCTGATGACCCTGAAATTTCCTAGGAATATTCCTTTCTCTTTGTGCTGGGAACTGCACTGCTTCTGAATTGTCAAATATTTATGGGCATGTAAACAAAGCCCACTTTATGAGTGTGGCTCTGGCAGCCGGCAGGCAGTGGAGGGTGTGCTCCCAGCCAGCCAGCTACAGGGTGGGGACACAAAGGGTTCCTAAAGAAAAGAGGAGATTGGTACTGCGGTAAAATAATTTGCATAATGTCTGCCCCAGGAACCGAGAAGGGTTGTAGGAATGTTTACTTGCCTAAATACTCCCATGGAGAGTTGTTGGTTTTCCGTTTGCTCTGTATTTTTAAAATGTCTGGCTTGTGAGGCCATTTAGATCCCTTTTCTGCCCCTCCATTAAGGAATACCTTAATGGAATGGTTATTTGTGCTGTGCATTAATAGGAAGTACTCCATCAAGAACTTTGGGATTATATTCTACCAAGTTTTTCCCAGGATAATTTGCATTATATGAAAATAGATATCCATCAGTTTGGCTCCTAGTTTGGTTTGCATTTCTGGGAGAAGCCTGGGAGAAATCTGATGGCAGTTTAAATAGAAAAAGAAAGAACTGACAGGCAGCAAGTCAGCCTCCTAATAGTCCCTACAAACAGAAGAGTTTTAATGCAAGCCACATGATCACAATGAGAATTCAGTTCCATTGTAGAATACAAAAGGGCTCACAGCGTCCTCTGGGCTTCTTAACCCTTTCAGTGATGAACAAGTAGCATGCTAAGCCACATCCAGAATTTCTGACTTACAGGAATGCCTTAATTAGAGCTCTTGAACAGTTTGTCATTAGAGTCAATATTTCTATAATATTGCTCTCCCTTAGCTCCTTCCAACCCTGCAGCTTGTTATATATGCCTGGACCCCTGCAACAATACAATGGGATAACCAAATTCATTTAATTTATTGAAATTTTATTGAGTGCTTGGTAGACCACCCATGGACTGGATTGAAAAATGTTCTTTATATTTAAACATTTGTGATATAATTTGGGTTATAGTTATTGAAACAGGATTTAACCTCTGTAGCTCTTCTCTTTTGATTGACTTTGACCAAATCAAGATATAAAATGAGGACACCTGTTTCGATCTTAACTGAAAGGTCTGAGTTGATGGCTCTGGTAATACCTACCTGTAAGGATGAATCCTTTTTTGGGTTTTATGGGTCCTAAAGGCATACAATTTTGGAGGACTTCTTTAAGAATAAAATTACAAAATTATGAATACAGTAATAGATATAGGGCCTTGAAAGGGGTTCCTGCAA
>PVKY010011066.1:0-12241 GCA_004027775.1 Bradypus variegatus
AACTATGAATCACATTAGTCTCCAGATTGCTATTTTTTCCTTAGAGCTTAGGAAAACAATAGCCCCAAGTTTGCCAACTCCTAAGATTTTTATTTGGATGGTTGGGTAGATGATGAGGCTATGAAATGGGTCAGAGAGTATCTAAAGAGAAGACGGTTTATGGACAAAGGGGATAAGAGCAGCTTTGGATATATTGAATTTGAGGGTCCTTTGGGACATGCAGAAAGGGCTGGCCATCAAGAACCTGGTTACAGTAGTCAGAAACTTGGATAAATGTCTGAACTCAAATTTGAGTATCATGGTGTATGTGGCATTCGATATCCAAGAGCAGACGCAGTTTTTCAGGGAGTGTGGGCAGCACGAGAGAACAGGGGTCAAGGGAAGAAACTCACCTCCTTTGAGAAAGAAAGAACAGGAAATTTGGCATGAAAGGGGAAAACTTCCAATGGGGAAATTTTATAGAAACAGAAGTTTTGATTCCCCCAAGATGATATTACATTAATGAATATTCATGTCTCAACTAACATAGCACTGAAATATGTACAGCAAAAATATGTTCTCAGTAAGTGAGGAGGAGAGTTAATGAATCTCTCATAAATGGACAAATCAAATAGATAAAGATAATCAATGGTAGAAAGTATTTTAATAATACAATTAACAGACGTGATTTACTGCATAATCTGCATGTATGTATATACATGTAAAGAAAAGATTACACATTTTATCAAATGCCTATTGAATATTTATTTTTAAAAAGTGATAATTGTTTTACTAAAAGAAAATCTCAACATATTACAAAATATACAGGCTATTTTATGACCTCAGTGTGGTAAAGCTAGATATCAATAACAAAAAGGATAGGAAAAAAAAAAAAACAAGTAAATGAATAGTCATGCTTTTGAGATTGAAAAACACTTTTCTAAATTATTGAATACAAAATGAAATTAAAATTATATTAAAGCCTATTTAGAAGAGAGCAATGCTGAGAACACTGCATCCAAACAATATGTAAAGAATCACAAGAATTTCATGTCATGGGAGTCAAGAGAGCACAGTATTTCAAGGAAGGAATGGCCAATAGTAGCGACAGCTTCAAGGAGATCCACTAAGGTAAGGAATAAAACATGTTGATTGGATTTGGCAATTAGGGCATTGTTGAATTTGCTAGAATAATTTCAATAAACAGCATACCTTTAAACTTTCAATAGAAAGTTGAAAAGTGACTGAAAGGTGGTGGAGTAAAGATATAAAATTTAGACCACTCTTTTGAAATGTTTGGATGAAAATGAGAGAAAAATCCAAGAGTAACTAGAATAAGGTTCAGGACCAGCAGAGCTTTGTTTGATTTGTTTATTTTTTGTTCTTTGACTTGGAGAGATGTAAATTTGCTCATATAGTAAGGATATGGGACCATTAGAAAGAAAAAAATACTTAAGAAGAAAAAATGGAAAGTGGGAATATGAGGATGTGAAGCCAGGCTGAGAATGACATGGGGAGGATGGGGTGAAGGTCACAGATCCAGGGGCTGACCTTGAATAACAGAAGAGACATTCCTCCTCTTTGACATAAGGAAAATAAGTGAGGATAGATGTGACTTTGCATAATTTAGGGTGATGTGTAGCAGGCTGTTTTGTTGGTGAAGGAAGAGACAAGTTCATCTCCTGAAAGTAGATGGGTTTGTGTTTGACCAGGCAATAAGAGCTTAGCCCATAATAACTGCTAAAATTATTGAACACTAATTTGTAAATATATAATTAATTTAATCCTATGAAGAACTTTTCACCCAAGGTCATACAACTTTTAAGTGAGGGGCAAGTTTCAAATCCAGGAAGTCATATTTGCAAATGCTATGGTACACTGCATACAGATGTTAAATTAAGCCCAAATCTTATTTCCTTTTTAGATGGAGGCTTTAAGCTTGAGCATCAAATATAAGGATTTATAAAAGCAAGCATGGCTGATACGATAAAGTGGAGTGCATCGCCACTGCTTTCACTGGAGTTCTGTTGTTTCCATCCACCACAGCCTACTGATCTCTGCCCAGAGAAGTCACCACAGCCTGGCTCAACACACCATCCCTCCATCAGAGGTAGTTTATAAGCCTGTTGAGAGAGGCTGTGAAACTGATGAACCCAGCTGGCTGGGAGAGCAGGCTCCATGATTGATTCACTCACCATTCTCCTGCTCAGCCATTTCACCCTGATGAGGCCGCATTGCCTCGTTCATCATATTCATCCATCACCCAGTAAATATCATTAATGCTGGAGACCACAGGCACCTTGTTTTGTATTTTGTTTTCCTTTCACATAGGCTCTGTAAAGCACACTATGGTTTATCTCTGTCCCTCTCTTCCACGCCAACTCATCACAGACACACCTGAGAAGGGCCAGTTGAGACTCAGAGGGAGCTGGGTATCAATGAGAAGGGAAGAGACTCAGAGGACAATCTGCAGCGCCTTCTCAGATGATGTGTGTGCAAAGGGGTCACACATCTGCTAACATCTGCAGCAAAATCAACAGCATGTTTTAACTTCTTCCTCTGAAATAGCCTTTTAGGAAATGCTGTCTATCTCCCCAAAATACAGTGGCATATCTTTTTGTTTTCCCTAGAACAAGCTTTACATGTCACTTATAAGCAGCTATTAAATATGCTGTCAGGAAGCCAGTGGAGGTTTTGTGGGGCGAGAACCATGCATATTGTCACAGAGTTATAAAGAAAACTTGTAAAAAGAGTGAAAAGGGAGAGAGTAAAGAAAGAAAGCACCATGTGTCATGTATAAATAATAGCAGATTGGTGTTCAGTGTTTCCAATCTTAAATCCTGAATTTATCTCATATGATACTTCACAAACAAAATGATATCTGGACTATAGAGAAATTTGGTGGAACTCTTTCCCTTTCATCTTCCTGGTGCCCTGACCAGATCCCCCACACCCACAGAAACAGAGAACTCATTCGCTAGGATGGTGCCTGCTGATTCATGGTTGAAGAATTTCCCCCAGCCACAGGGAGCTGCCTTGCTCTAGATGTGGTATACCTGGGGACAATTCTGAAGGGCCATTCCAGCTTCCAGAGCTCCCTATGGTAACATCTGAGGCCTTTGTAGTGACTGCATTGCACTTCACTTTCTCTCCCTGCCTGCTTCTCGCTCCCTTACAGATGCCCAAGAACACTCCCCAGTGAACTACCTGTTCTCATGACATAAAGAAATGACATCTACAGAGTTTAAAGTTAACTCAGATATTAAATGTATTAGGCCTAATTAGAATATTGGAGGAATTGGCTGTTTTCTAGATCAAACTAAGAAAATATAAGAGATCTGCTTAAAATGAAACAAGAATGGTTTGGGTAAGAGAATAATAACTTGTCAAATGTGATGTGATTTGTTATCTGTTGCAAACACTCATCACTGTACCTAAAATCAAGTTTTTAGATGGTCTAAAAGGAAGACCCTTGGTTCTGTTTTTCCTTATTTTTAACAGGTGTCAGAAATGACTTGTATGTAGTAGGTCTAAGCACACCTAGAGAATAAGGACAGAAAAAGAGAAAAAAATAGAGGAAGAAGAGGAAACTTCAGGGTAATGACTAAGAGAAAAAAAGAAGTAAGTGGGAAATCAACATGGCAGCTCCTCAAAAAGTTAAAGAGAATTACTATATGATCCAGCAATTCCATTTCTAGGTATAGACCAAAAGAAAGTGAAAACAGGGTCTCCAACAGACACTTGTATACCAATATCACATCAGCCAAAATGTGGAAACAACTCGTGTCCATCAATAAATGAATAGAAAAACAAAATGTGGTACATAAACACAAGGGAATGTTATTAGGGCATTAGGGCATAAGAAAGAATGATGCTGTGAGACATGCTGCAGCAGGGAAGAACCTTGAAAACATGCTCAGTGAAATAAGCAAGGCACAGAAGGACAAATATTGCATGATATCACTTACATGAGAAAACTAGAAAGAGCAAATCCACAGATACAGAAAGTAGAGTTGAGGTAACCAGAGAAGGGGGAGCGGTCATTCAGAAAAAAATGTTTTAAAATAATATATTGGTATGGGGTTAACCACTAGAACAAAAATAGAAGCCTCTTGAAAAAAGAAATCTATCTGATGTGCAGTCACCACAAAACACCACAGCCCTGGCTTCCTTGGCTGTGACTGAGGGGTGCCTCTGTATTTTGGGGGTGCATTCATTTGGAAGCACCTGGTTATAAGTATCACAAACTAGCTGCCATTGAACCAGCCAAATTATTCTTTCTTGGTGTTTTGGAACCATTTGATTTTTCCCATAAATGCACTGTATAAATTAATTTAAACTGGACAGGTGTCAAGATTGTTCCTCGTAAGGGCCACTTCACACTGCTCCATGGGTATTAGCTCACCCATCGATGTGAAATGCCTGCCCTCCCTGGCACAGGAGTTTTCCACCCCTTTTTAGTTGACCTTTGACAGTCCTTTCTAAAGATTGGATTCTATGTCTTTGGAAGCAGGTGCCCTATTGATCCAATTCTTCTGATCAGCTCAACATTACAAGACATAAAAAAAAAAGTGCTAGAAAGCATGTTTAACACAGTAACCTCCTCTGGAGAGAGTGGTACCTTTGACAGTAATCAAAGGGGTAAGAACAGAGGAGGAGGAATAAATCAGTTCACACACTAAAAACAATACAAGTAAGCCAAGGCAGTGGAGGTTGCCAAAATTAGTAGAATTCTGGTCAGCACATGTGATTTTAAGGACAAACAAATCATTTCTATATTCCTTACACAATCTCAGTTATCTTCCTGAGTAGGTATCATGAGATAGCTATGCTCCTGCAAAAGAATGGCATCACCTTTCTTTCTTCCTGTTTTCCAGCAGTTCTCAGAAGCGAATGCTCTTTGGGCAAAGGAGAAAATGAGCCTTCCTTAGTCTGTCCTCATACAGGACTTTTTTAGGCGTTTTTCTTTCGGTGTCTTTCTTCCCAGCCAGACTCTTCATCATACTTGAAACACAGTAGATTGCTGGAGGTAGGACTTGGATTAAGAAATTGCTTCTCTTGGTTTTCATGTAAAATTGGACCACCCACGTTCTGCCTTCTGCTAGTGAAAACTCTGGACTTTGTGTTGCTTAATCCTCAGTATTTATGGAAGTCATGTACATGATATTCTCCATTATTACAGATTAAGTTTGAGGTGTTATTTAGAAGAGAAGTCTATTTTAATTCCAAATACATTAGCCCTCTCAATTTAATTTCAAAACTAGTTACAATGCCTGAAAGGTGACCCACCTCAGTCTGTGGATGTTACAGTGAGATATAGGATAATTACACTGAAAACTACAAAATTTTGCCCATCATCCCCCTTCCTCAGCTCTGCCTTAGTCTCCTCCGCATCCTGGTCATAAATACCCAGCCACAAATTAAGCATTTCTTACCAAAAATCTGAGATAAATAATCTTGAGTTTTCTAAGGCAGCAGACTCTCTCCAAGGGACAGATCCCTACTTAGAGTCTTATATTTTGCCTCTACTGTACTTCAGTTTATCCAAATGTCAAATGGACATAAATAGCAGGTAAATTGAATAAGGTAGAACATTCCCTGGATACTAAAGAGGAAATGTTCTATTGTTAAAAATGCAAAGAATTATTATCAATATAATTATTTCTGAGTTTAATATATTCTTAATGTATTACATTAAAAACTGAACCCAGGCTTTCTTGGGATTTCTCCAAACTTCAGTTCTCACATAGATACTCCAGCTGCCGTCTGTAAGGGAGGAAAATGTATGTTTCTGGGAGGGAACTGGAGAGGACCTTGGCAAGGGGCGTGCAGCCCAGCTCAGCTGATTCTTCACAGGGAGAAGAGAGGAAGTTAAGAGACATTGACCAGGTGAGCGCACATTGGTATCACAGATCCCAGGCTGACCTGGAGCAACGAGGAAGCAAAGAAGTAACTAGTACCCAATACCATGCATTAGAGGGAACTGGCAGGGAGTTGGGGTGATTAGGATGCATCAAGGATGTATTTATTCAAGGACAAAGGGAAGAGTTTTAAAACGAGCTCCTTGCTTCTGCATCTGGGATTTACCCAGCTGGAACATGGCTTTGCTTCTCCTTACTGGGAGAGCTGCTCTGAAATGTCTTCAAAGACTTCAGGGCCAGCAGGACTGAGTGACTGAGTCACTCTAGCACTGGGGAAGTTCTTGCAGGTATCAGGCCAGAAGCAACAACTTACTGATGGAGTAAAATTGTCTGCACTGCATGGTGCATGTCCGGAAATGAGCTATGGTGATGAGCTGCTGCAGCCTCTTTGAGAAGTACGGCAGCCCCAACCCCCAAGACTATAACTGAATTCACTTTGCTGCCCCAGATCTCCACATTAGCCCAACTTGGTCGCCAGAGCCACATACCTGATTATATCCTTTCATGCACTGGTGCTGGTGACGTGTCTGCTAAACGGAACAGCTAACTCAATAAACTCCCCTTCGTTATCAATATTTTCTCCCTCAAATCATTCTGTTGGCCGGGATTTTATCTCTAATTATGGCTGCATTCCCTTTGTTATTAGAATCACTATTATTAGTGTTACTCATACAGCTAATAATAGTCTGTCTCATGGCAGAAAGCATCACAGTTATCAAACTGCTGAAAAGCCATCTTATCGCCATGTCCCTGTGTCTGCAAACATCAAATCCTGGCAGGAAACCATGAAAAGAACAGAGAAAGGTGATTGTATAACTCATCACCCTTTGGGCTTAATTTGTCAGGAGCCATCCTTGGCTGAGAAGATTGGATACAGAACATGCCACAAGGCTGGAGAGGGTTTGCAGCTTGCTCTGGAGACCCTGGCTGGCTCCCCCACCCCATGCACCCCCAAATAGGGAAGCCAGGGTGCTTCGCAGGCAAGAAGGAGCCGGTGGCATACAGCCCTCCTAAGCCAAGCTGCCAACAGGTATCGAGCCACAAAAAAAAAGGTGAAAAGGGAATGAGCAATTAATTTTTTTTACAAAGCCTTTCAAAAAGACACCAGACTTGACTTCATCTCCAGAGCTCTGGAAGAAGTTTGGGGTAGAAACAATTGTCTTGTATCACAGGAACTTTGTGAAAGATGACAGGCCCCTTCCACTCCATACATCCGAGCCAAACTAAACTTTCAGAAAGCTCACGTATGATCCTCACCTCCCAAGTCACTGGGAGATGGCGTGGGTGGGAAGGGGGGAGGGCCGGGGACAGAAACTCTACTTTGCAGAAAACAGTAGAAACAGATGTTGAGCTGCTGGCTATAGTGAGCCTAGGGGTGAGGAGGGAGACCCACTTTATTAGCCCTAATTGCCACTTGAATAACCCCCATCTCCCTGTCAGCCTTTATTCTGCTGGAAGTTGTCAGTTCAACTCTTCCATGGTCAGGTTTGTTATCAGGGAGCGGTTTACAGCCCCTGGGCTGTGCATTAATTAAAACGGCTTTGTGCGGCGTCTTATTCATTAGCACGCTGCTTCTTAATCGCTGCCTCTTCAGCCACCAGGACAATGTATAAATCTCCTCAAATATGAAATAATGAAGTGGAATGGTTCAATTTATTACAATGTAATGTCAGGATAATGCGGGGGTGGACAGGGCGGCCTTCCCTCCTCGTTAGGGAGGCACCGAGACGCGGAGGCGCAGGGAGCCCAGCTCAGCCACCCTGGGGTGAAAGCCCAAGCCCCTGGCACCCTCTCCAGGCCCGCACACCGCCCCTGGGGAGGCCCCGGGAAAGCATGCGGGCAGCTACTGCAGCGCTTAGGTCTTCCTGCAGGGGGCTTCTGCCTCCACCATCGCGCCAGCCCTTGCAAAGGACCCTGAGGCCGGCAGGGAGGGGGAGCGTCGCCCTTCCCCCCTTTAGGATGCTCGGGTCTGCAGCGAACTGACTCGCAGGAAGAGACCAGTATGCGGAACAGGGTTCTTCAGCTGGACCCCAGCTACACGTAGAACTCCCTGCGGAGCCGTGGAGAAGACCAGTCTTCAGCCTCACCCCCACGCATGGCAATTATCAAACCTCCTTGGTTAATTCCAACGTGCTCCCCGTGGAGAACCTCATGCTCCAACTGATAAGGATCATTGGGAGAGTTGGTTAGACTCCAATTCCCAGGCTCCTGCCCTCCAGATTTAGATTGACTGGTCAGGGGTGTGGAGCCAAGAATGGGTATTTCTGTCAAGTTCCCCCAAAGTCTCTTGAGAAAATGCGCATTTGAAAACCAAGGAGCCAGGGACAAATACTGAATGATTCCATGCATATAAGGTATAGAGAAGAGGCAAGTACATCAGAGGTTACCAGGTGGTGGGGAGGGGGAAGGGGAATGGGGAGTTACTGCTTAATGGGTACAGAGTTTCTGTTTGGGTGATCAAAATGTTCTGGAAGTAAACAGCGGTGAAAGCTACACAATGTTGTCAACGTACTTAATGACACTGAACCATGCACTTAAAACGGTTAAAATGTTTTATGTTATGTATATTTTATCACAGTAAAAAATGTAAAAGAAAAAAAGAATATATATATGCAATAAATAGTCAGTTGGGTTTATCCCAGTAGCACAAGAGTAATTTAACATTTGAATGTATATCAGAATAATCAGTGTAATTTGCCACATAAAGGAAATTGAAATATATAATGTAATGTTTTAATGAATGCAGAAAAGAAAAAATCATGAGCTGCCTCTAAAAAGGTTAGCTTTTGCCATCATCCCCTCTCCTCTGTCAGTGTTTCTCAGCACTTTGCCCCATTGCATTACACTTGGTGGATGTCATTTGTTTATGTGACTGACAAACCTCTGTCAGCTGCAATAAATGTAATCCAGCTGCTCAGTTGTTTAATTTTCAGCATGCTACCTATCCATTCTTTCCTTCTGTCATTCACTTTTAGCACTCAGTATATCATATTCCCATGTGTCCAAATCTGCCTTCGGTTTCACTGGTGGCAGGGGAGATGGGGGCCCCCGGGTTCTGGCCATTACTCCCTAATTCCCCCAATCTGGGGGGTGCCCCTGGGACCAGTACTTAGATGGAATCAATGTGATGCTTCAAACCACAGCCTACTAGAATCAGTCAGACACTGCCCTGGGAGAATGACGTTCATTCTCTCCAGGAGTTTCGCCCACAACTTCCAGAAAGGAAGCACCTGGCTTCAGATATCTAACCAGAAATAACCCAAAACCAGACAGTGGGAGTAGTCAGGAGGCTCTGAAGAGGAAAACAGCTGAATCGCCACAGCTATTTGCTAACTGTGCTCCTGAGCTCGCGTCTCGGTTACAGACACCAGGTTCCAGGATGCTGGTGTCCTGACATCCTCTGGAAAGGGAATGGTGGCTCTGCCTTTCCAGGACCGGGTATGGTTCACCCTCCTTCCTCTGCCAGGCCCTCCCTTCTAAGGTGCCCGAGGAAGAGGAGGTCCCTGGATTTAGCACGGCACGTCCTGTGTCTTGGGAGGCGATGGGCAGTGCAGGTCCATGATGGAACCTTGTCTTGATTGACTTTTCCTGCCCTGGAAGCACCTCATGAAGTTAAGTAGTATGAGACCAAAGAAGAAAGAAAACCAGGAGCTTTGGCTTCAGTCATTTTGGATCCAAATGCTGTTCCAGCCAGGAAAATAGCCAGGATCTTTCTCTAAACACTGCTTCTCGCACATAGGGGGTCCTTGGTTCACCCCACACACCCTGGCTTTTCCTTTCCTTATTTATTTTCTTTCTGCCATGTAGCACTTTTCATCTGCTAGTCTACTCTCTCATTTACTTATTATGTTTATTTTGTATTATCTGTATCTTCCTGTGAGAAGATAAGCTCCACCAGGGAAGAGATCATTGCTTGTTTTGTTTACTGATGCAACCCAATTGAATCCAGCAGTGCCTGAAACATAGTGGGAGTTGGTAAATATTGGGCAAATGAGTGGTGAGCGCAGGGGAGATTAAAACTGTGAGGATGTTTTTGACCCATCCCCTGTCTGGCCCTACAGTAGTGAAGAAGCCCATGGAGTTTTCAAGATTCTGGGTATCCAGAAGACTTTGCACCATCTTCATAATCTATAAACAGACTAAGCAATCACAAGATCACCCAGCTGGCCTCCAGCTCTGTCAGCATCCTGTTGTCAGCAAGGAACATTCTGTCACTTCCATTCCACATTGGTTAAGGACATGGAGAAATCAGATCTCCCTGATGAAATATTGGTTGTTCCTGCTTAACCAGGTGACGAATAACATGCTTAATAAATTATAAATGATAGACTATTGCAGAGACCCCAATATCAATTTTAATACTTTAAAATGATTTATTAATATGCTTTCACGCTGTTTGCTGTATCTGTTATTTCTCACATTCCCACAACATGCTGTGAACAAGGAAGGAGAATTTGACAAGGTGAGTAAAGGCAGAAATGAGGCTGGTTTAACGGATATGATGAGTGATGTCAGAATAAGCTGACTCCAGAAAGAGAAGGCTCCGTGTCACCAAGATGGTTCCAGAAATTTCTAAATACTCATGAACCTCTATTGCTGTCTCTGCTTTCTAGAAACGGTCAGAAGGTGTGACTTCTATGAAGCCTTCCTAACCCCCTCTCCTTCTGGGAAAACCACTTATTCTGTAGATACCCACCGCACCCAGAACTTACCTCCAATATAGCACTCTGACACAGGTACTTATAGTGGTTATATTAATTTTGGTTTTATGAAAGTTAGGATTCACTTGCTTGTTGACAAGACTATTTTCCCCATTCATCTACTGCTCCTAAGGACAGAGATAAGGGCCAACTCCAGAAGGGCATGAGGCCCCAGGCAACCCATCCACTGCAGTGTGGGTGCCTGTCAAATTAATTGCTCTTGAGAGGCTACCTTGATCTTGGCAGTGTTGGTTCAAACAGAGGAATTTCAAAATCATATTGTAAGATGTTTAGAAAATGGGAGTGGAGCAGTTCCCCTTGCACTCCCACCACCCACTCAACCCTAGGCAGCCTTTTCAGTTGTTTCCCACCTCAGGGATGAATCTCACAAGGACTGGACTCCATTTGTGGAGTGGGTGTGAACCACGGAGAATTGTCTCTCCCGGAACCAAGGAAATGACAGGCAGTCACTTACGGGTATGGAATTGGGACCAGACATGCTCCAGTCTCTCCACTTCCTGACTGGGCAGATCTGTGACTTGAGCAGGTTGCATCACTCCCTGGGCCTCAGTCTCTCAGATGCAAAATGGGAAATAACAAAAGTACATCCCTCCCTGTGTTGTTTTGAGGAAAACATGAACTCATGCATGCCAAGAGTTCATAAGAGCTGACACACAGAAGTCTCAACCCTTACAATCGCCCCATTTGGAGGCAGATGGACCTGTTCAGCTGTGTCCCAGCTCTGCGTGAAGGCTTGTACTAAGTCATTCAGGTTCCACATCTGTAAATGGAAATAATTGCATGTCAAGAGGATAAATAATGCAGTTGAGAGGATTAAATGGGAAAATGGAGACTGACACATCGTTAGTGCTCAAAAATAATATTAACATTAATTATTATTAATATTAATCATTGTAACTGATTATCACCAATATATGTTGGTATAACGCTTAAAGAGCAGATTTTTCCTTCTTATTTTATCCAAACCTCTAGCTGTGTCTCCCTTGCAGGCATTTGTACATTTGTGATCTGGAGGCTATCAGAGTGTAGCCATACTTGTGGCCAATTGTTTTGGGCTCTTTCTTTCCCCTGGATATTGAACATTTCTCCCATTTCCTGGTTCTAAAATGCAACAGACTACAAGCAGAATTTGGGTAAAACTCCTTTGCAAAAGAAAAAAAGAACAGACAAACATATTGAGACATAAGGGAAAGGTGCAGAGACAGGGACAGAGATGTAGCAGGAAGCAGGAAGACAGAGAGGAGCAGAAGGCAAGAACAACTCCACCGAGCCATGAGCTCAGCTCCGATTCGTTGAGAGACAGCAGACTCAAGGGGCTGCTGCTTGAATACAGGTGTAAATGGTATCACCGCGAACACAAAGCAAGCTGCCTGCTCACAAACCTATTAGCTGGTAAACTGCAATGTTCCATAATTCCAGCTATTAAAAACAGCTTAAAGAGAAATCAAATCTCATTTAGCAGGGATTGCAGGGGTCTTCTTGGACTATTTTAAAGTTCCATATTCATCTAAGGAAATGGGCTCTAATTCTCCAGTGTTGTCTTTCTTGGAGGCAGTGCCATTTCCAGGCTTATTAAGCATCCATTTAAAGGGACAAGAAGGGTTTGTAAACGTCCCCCCC
>PVKY010011067.1:0-12238 GCA_004027775.1 Bradypus variegatus
TTATGCATACACCACCTGTTCCAGTTTGCTAATGCTGCTGATGTGCAAAATACCGGAAATGGATTGACTTTTATAAAAGTATTTATTAAGTTACAAATTTACAGTTCTAAGGCCATAAAAGTGTCCAAACTGAGGCATCAACAAGAGGATACCTTTACTGAAAAGTGGCTGATGGTGTCCAGGCACTTCTGTCAGCTGGGAAGTTACGTGGCTGGCGTCCACTGGTCCTTTGTTCCCAGGTTGTGTTTCAAAATGGCTTTCTCCAAAATGTCTCTGGGCTTCTGTCTTTGCGCCCCTCTCTCAGCTCCTGCGCGTCCTTCATTCTTTCTCCCAGGGCATTTCTCACTAAGCATCTGGGGGTCCTCTCTTAGCTTTTCTGGGGTAAACTCTGGGCTTCATCTCTTAGCTTACCATCTCCAAACGTCCTTCTATCTGCATCTCCAAGCATCTCCAAGGGTCAGCAAGCATCTGGGTCTGTGTCAGCTCTTAGCTGCTCTCTTAAATACTCCAGTGAACAAATCAAGACCCACCTTGAGTGGGCGGGGCCGCACCTTCATGGAAATAATCTAATCAAAAGTATCACCCACAGTTGGGTGAGTCACATCTCTATAGAAACAATCAAAAATTTCTACCCTAATGAAAAGACTAATAAATCTGCCCCCACAAGATTGCATTAAAGAACATGGCTTTTTGGGGGACATAATACATCCAAACTGGCACCCCACCCCACCACCAACACCCCAGAATTCATTTCATACCCGGATGATGGTCACAGCCCAGGGGTAAGCAGGGTCTGGAGAAACCACATGTTCTCTTCTTACCAGAAGCAAGAGAGAAGGGTGACATTTAGAGCTTCTGGTGACCACACTCCTCTGTTCCATTGCCCCCTCCACACCAGCCCCTGAAGGAAGACGGGACCCACAGGGTCTGCCATGCTGGGGGCCTCCTCAGGGTCTCAGAACACAGGCACCGAAGGGCCTTATTCTGTAGATGGGGAAATTGGGGCTCCAAGAGGGGCAGGGCCACGCCCCAGGCACATAACCGGGAAGTGGTGGACCTGGATTCAAGCCCAAGCATCTGACCCAGCAATATGCTACATCTAGTTCATGCTTCCCACTTGCCTGATCATAAGGTCACCACGGGTTCATGTAAAAATACTAACCGCTAGCTAGGCCCTTCCTTTTGGAGATTTTGATGCTAGGTCTTGGATGGAGGCTAGGAATCTGTATTTTTAACAAGCTCCCCAGGGGTGTCTTCTCATCAGAGTTCATGAGACACTCCTGTAACAGAAAAACCAAGAATTAACAAATTATTATGATTACTGAATTATTATATGGATGTGTCTTTTTTCCTTGTAGCATATTGTAGAATGGCCAAATGTTAATACCTGAAATTACTGAAACTAATCTCAGCTCTGTTTATACTTTTGTAATGGTCATTCTAGCCAGTTCTCAGCCCTGTTTTTACTTGCTATTGTAATGGTAATAGCTCCATCTCCCATTGTTTGAATCCGTAAAAACCCTGAACTCCTTAGACTAGGAGAGACAGGTTTTGTGGCCAATATGCCTGTTTCACGCTTAGGAACGTACTCTTTCTCTCTGAAACCCTGGCGTTCGTGCCATAAACCGACTGGTATGCACACAGGGCAGAGAACCCCACTTCTCTTTGGTACCAAGAGCACACAAGTGATGAGGACATCAGAGGAAATAACTACCACCTAACTGCTTGGAAAACCCACAAAGTATTGTGCAAATGTTTGCTGTTTTATTGAATCAGCCCTTACTAGATAAAAATGTGCTTGTATTTCACAAGTACACGTAACTTGGATACCAAGTAAGGTGTCCCATGATCCCACCCAGAGTTCTGCAAACTTCCTGAGCCCTGAGAGCTGCCAGAGGTCATAAGCTCTGCCCTTAGGTGTGCCCGGGAGAAAGGCAAAGGTGGGGACAGATTGAGGTCTGGGAGAACGCCAGCAGCCTGGTGTTGCTCTCTGTCACACGTCCCTTCCCATCCCATGCTGTCTCTGGAGCCCACCTTGTTTAAATTCTGGTCATCCTTTATGGGCACCTCTTCCAGGCAGCCTTCCTTCATTGCAGCTGGTTACATTTACCTCTTCTGGGAACCTCATCTCTTGGTTTGTGTCTATCTCAAGCCCTGACAGTTTCCCCTGGGCACTCATTTCCTCTGGGCCTCAGGTTCCTCCATGCACACGTTCCTGAGCTCTGTAGGCCACAGTGTTTCAAACTATTGTGGGTCAGGATATCAATCAGACTGTTATTTCCCAAAATTACTTGAGAAGAATCACCTGGGGGTCCTGTTAAATATATACCAGTGTCCCCTGGAAATTGTGACCGAGCAGTAGGTGTGAGTGGGTGCTGGGATCTATTTTTTAACCAACTTTTAGGATCTAGAATCAAGGTCAATGCTTTTCAAACAGTGATGCGCATACACAAATCACCTGCTGATCCTGCTCAATTCAAGTCCTGAGGCGGTCGTCTGGGGCAACCCAGGAGGCTGCATTTCTGAGGAGCCCAGGGACCACGTGCTGCTCAGCCAAGTCCAGGTGATTCTTATCTTCAGGCACTCTTGGGAAGCAGGGACTTCCTGCGCTTGTTTCTCAACTCAGTTCACCTGGGGAGCTCTTAAGCCATACTAAGATCCAGGCCCCATTGCAGGCCAATTAAATCAGAATGTCGGAGGACAGGCCCAGGCCTCCGTGTTTTTGTTTTTTAAGCTTTCCAGATGCTTCTAATATGAAACAGGGTTGAGAATCACTGATTTGGTGGGCCCCCACCAGCATTAAAATATATCAATTAATACATGAATTAGAATAGACAGTCTCATGGGCTTGTGGGGTAAAAACTTTGTCTTGGTTATATGTGCTATATATACAGATGCATCTGAGTTGCTGAGTTGATGCGGGTTTAAAAATTAGTGAAGGAGAAAGGGACCATGTCCTGGAGTTCACAGACCAGCCAGATTGAACTCAGTTAAAGAACACCTTGAGGGGAGCAGGTGGGCTGGGACTGACTCACGGACGGGTTGTGCAGGGTGAGGCCAGGAGGACAGAGGTCAGAAGAGAAGCCTCTGTTAGGTGACCAATGAAGAATGAACAGGACTTTGTCATGCAAGCAGGGCCTTCTAGGCACAGAGGACAAAATGTACGCAGTTTGGGGGCGTGTAAAAAGAATAGGGCAAGTTCAGGGAAGGGCACTGGCAGTGTGGTTGGAGCCTGGGGGAGTGAAGGGGAGTGGCCGAGACAGGCCCAGAAAACAGCAAGGGCCTGGAAATGAGAGCTGAAGAGAAAGTAAAGTCACTGACCCCTTGTTAGGGATGACCGTGAGTGACCTTATCTGGGCAGAGCCACTCACAGTAGTTGAGACTCCACCAACTGTTTGCATAAAGCTGTTTTTGTGGACATAGGGCCCATGGAGTTGCAGGGCACTAGACGCCTTTCTAGAAAGCATTTTTGGTGGGAGCGGAGTACACTTAAGCCCAAATCCATTAGCAGCATTTCCATGTTCCTTTTCCCAGGAACCTAGATCCTCCCTTTTAACAGCTCTGTTCCCACCAGCACTTCATTCCAGCAAACAGCTCCTGTAAGCCTCCTTGTGCCAAGCACTGGCTTGGAGAGCCAGGAACGAGTCAGACAGCCCTGTCCTGGTGAGCTGGCAATGGGAAAGAAAACCCCCATGAGTAACTATAACATAAGGCTTATGTCAGAGGGCCCTGGACTTTGTGGCAAGGGAAGGCAAGGCAAGTGCAATAAATTTTGCTTGAGGGAAGGCTTTTCGGAGGAGGTGGTGATAGAGCCTCGAAGGGCTAACATCTTTTACTGGTGACGAGTCAATAGTGAAAGGAGGAAACAGGCCAAATATTGAGAGACTGCCCGTAAGAGATGCAGAGAACAGAGTTGGAGATGAAAGCGAAGAGGCAGATAGAGGGGCCAGAGCACAAACAGCCCTGTGTGCCAAGCCACGGAGTTTGGATTTATTGGGGAGGCAAGAGGGACCCATTGGAGGGTTTTAAGCAGAGGAGTGACATGATCACAGCTGGGTTAAAGGATGTTCTCTGACAGCTGATATGGAGGCTGAAGTTATGGAGAATGGTTTAGGAGTCTGAATAATGAAATGAAAGAATGAATGGATGAGGACAGAGAAATGAAAGGCTGATGTTATGATGGATACCAAATCAAGAAAGAGGATTTTGATCTCCAATATGCCCATTAAAACTCAATTTAGGGCCTGGGGGTTTCTGACAAGGAACTAAAAGCTGCTGTTGGCCTGGGATTTTCTCACCTTTTTGTGTCTGTTTTACCCCAAATGTGTGTTTAATTTCAATCTTTTCCTCCTTTTCAGGTTTTACCACAGGAGAATAACTGCTCCAATCTACTCTGAAATGAATTATTTATGCTTATGAACATGCTAGATGCCTGTCTGCTTTATTTATTTTTTGAATAATACATTGAGTAGGAATAAACACAAGACAGGGCAAGCATAAATTTTAGGTAAATACCCTTTCCCCCATTATTGCCTGATTACGAATCTTTGTAAACCATTGTGGGTCCTTGTCATTATCCTATGGAACCCACAATCTATCCCTTGGGCACTAATTAGATATCAGTTACCCTTGTTTAAGAGTCAAGAGTCTATCAGGCCCCACCATGTGATCTTTCCAATCTTATCTCCTTGCTACTAGGACTTTCTCCACTGGTCAAATTCCACTCTCTGATCTTCCAATGCCCAGTTTAAACAGTTCTTTCTCTATGAAGTCGCCCCTGATTCTCTCAGGGGGTGAGGTCCCTTATTCTTCTGAATTTCCAGTGGTTTTTTAAATACCCTTCACATGACATGAACATGGCACACAATAAGGAACCTCAGTAGTGCTGAAATTGGGTGGGTGGTCTCCAACATCCTAAGAAGCAGTTAAACACACCAGCTGAAGCAGGGCTAGGCAAAACCACATGCTTTGGAGTTAGTATCTACAAACTGCTTTTGGGAGAAGTGGGCAGGAAAGTCACTCACCTAGAGGGGATCCCTGGAATCCCCCCACTAACCTTCACTCCATTGGGTGAAGTTACTGGACTAACCCTAATTGTTCTTTGCCAGGCAGACCTTTCATGTTTCCTTTGTTAAAATAAAAACTTGAGCACATTTTGGGTAGATCTCTGAGTTTTATTGAATCAATTCATGAACTGGGGAGACAACAATCGCCAAGAGGTAGAGAGGAGTTCCACTGAACAGAGAGCAACAAATTTGTATAGGCAGAATAAATAAGTACATTGTGGGCAAATTTTTAGATAGTATTTAAATTTTATTTTCTGGGTGAGCCCAGCATACAGGAAACAGAACCTTAGTTGAGGTTTTTGGTTTTCCTGAACCCGGGCTTAGCATGCATGCCTCCACATTGGGCCTATTAGATTTTATTTATTATAATGCCTCACATCTGTTTTTTGGGGTCCAGTTTATATATTAGTGTCATAACAATTACCTCCAGTGATCTTTATAATCGCCCTGGGATACATGTAGGGCAGGGGTTACTTTTCTTTCCATAAACGGATTTGAGACTCAAGATACTCCCAGGAAGTGTCAGGGTTATAAACTTGACCCACACTCCTAACTCTTAGGCCCCTGATCCTTACAACACTCCGAGGTTGTCTGTTGTTCAAGGGAAAGGGCTTAGAAGTGATGTGTAACTCCTAAAGTAAACGCAAGGGGTCCTTTTTGTGACCTGCCGTATCTGTAGTCTACAAAAGGACACTCCGAAGGTACGAGGAAATCTAACCAAGGCTACACAGGGAAGCCAGGCGAGGCAACTGCAAAACTCCTTAGTACACGCTGAACTTGTAATTCCCACTGTTCTTCTACAGCAAGCTAGAAAATGCGTTGGCTGTTTCTGGCACGGTGAGGCCACCGTAAGTCACCAAGAGTAAGACATTCAGTTTGCAGAGCCTTAAACCCTTACGACAGGTATAGCAACATGACAGTCTACCTGTCCATCCTCGGCGAACCGGCGGCCGATAGCCGAGCGGAGTCAGCTGACTCTCCGCGGGCTTAGAGGAAGGCGGCAGGACGGGATCTCTCTCACGTGACGTATTGGGCGGGCCGCCGCCCGCAAAAGGCGTCCAGCGCGTCGCGCTACGCCCCCCCAGCCCCCCAGCCTAGGGTCCGTCAAGGTCTGCGCCTGCGCGGGCGCTGGCTGGCAGTCTCGCTCGCTCGCCGACCTGCGGGCGGGCGGTTACCGGGCGTAGGGTGGGACGCCTGCGGCGATGGGTGAGTGGGTTACGGCGTGAGAAAAGCATGGGAGGGTCCCCTTAATCTCTGGGTTGGAGAGCGGGAGTACAAAGAAGGATCTGAGCAGGTCGCCCTGCCTTCTGGCGCTGCCGCTGCGAGGGACCCAGCCTTTTTGCGCGCGGGCATTGCGCGCTCCGCGGCTTCCCCGCGTGGAGCCTCCTCCTCAGTCCCAGCGGTCGCGGCCCCTCCTGGGACGGCGGGGGTTCGTGAGGCTGGAGTGACCCTTTCCTCAGGTTCCTGCCCTCGGGGCTGAGGGCTGGGCTAGCGGCCTTCCTGTGAAGGAGGGAGGACGTTTGTTCCGGCGCGCTTTGGCTGGGGAGGCGTCTCCGACGTGCGCAGGGCGGGGAGGAGCCGGGCTTTCCCTGCGCTCGGCGCGCCGGCAGCAATCCTGGCAGTGCTGGGACGGCGACAGGGCCCGTGCCCCCGGAAGGCTGGGATTCCGGCCTGCTCCCCTCGGGGACCCCTAACAGTGCTGAGTGTCGAAGACGGAAGGGACTTTACCGATTTTGTCCATCCGGTCTCTCACAGATTGGGGAAATGGACGCCTGGAGAGCGGTTAGTTCAGCCGGGCACTGTCTTCTCTACGACACTACGTTGCATCGCGTTATAGGAAGCTCAGTTGTACAAGGCTTTTATGAGGTGAGGATGGGGTGCTATTGTTAATTATAAAGCATTGTACCAATTATTTGGTATTAACTCTTGGCTAAAGGGAACGTGTAAGTGCCACGGCCATATTTATACCCTTTTGACATAACCTTTATTTTACCCCTTACAGCTCTTCCCAGCTGGTGTTAATCCCCACCTCCTGTTTGTCTACCTATAAGCTGTGAAAATAGAAGCCCGTGAAATAAATATGTAGTGGCCTTGTCGTTTTGAGTCTCTTTCGCCCACGCTTTGAAAGGATTCCATGGAAATCAAAAGGTGCGGGGATTGGTCAGGTCTTGTGATGGGTGGTTCCAGAGCACAGGATTTTAGAACTGGAATTATCCCCAGCGCATCTAAAGGAAAAATCGCAAGCTGTTACTTCTAGGAGGAGGTGAATCGTGTGGTCTCTCGTTTAGTAGATGAAAAATGAACCCAGAAAAGTGAACTGTTTTATTCAGAATTTTTGCTTTGTATTTATAGGAACAAGAGAGTGTAATAACTAGGATTGGAACCTAGGCTGATCTTGTTCACAGTGCTGACTCAGACCTGCTGACTTGTGGGACTTTACATCCTTTGAGATTTACAATCACCTCACCAGTTTTGCATAAAGACTTTCATATCTGGATCTTGCGTATCCACGCAAGATTTTAACACTGTTTTCTTGTGCCACAACACTTTGACACTTGCAGTTGCTTGAAACAATTAATTTTGCTTCCATATGTTGAATAGTTTAGGTAGCATACAACTGTATGACTGGTTTTGCAATAAATTGGAAATAACTATTATGCGTGTTACATAAGTTAAATTTAGAGATCACTTCAGCAAAGAAAGCCAGGTTAACAACATAAACATCCAAAATGTACTCTCCATTGCCACAGAAGAATATTGGGCCCACTGTCCTTCCTTCTGTTCCTAAATTAAGAACCTAGTCACGCCATCCTAGTATATAAGTTGAAACTAGAGGGAAAGCTTTGAATTTGTGCTGTGGGTTTCATGCCATTCCTTTTTCCTGATTCCTGATTCATTTTTTTAAAACCTCAAAGTTGAAATGCACAGTAATTTCTCTTAAAATTTCTGAAGATAGTTCAATACAGTGGTCAATAAATGACTAACTCCAGTTAGTCACCATTTTCTGTGATTTAATAACAGTCCCCATTAATACAAAGAGTCAAGACTAACTTTAATTTGCAAAATTTTGGAATGTAATATAGGTGCCATTCCATTAAAAAGTAAAAATGAACATGGACAAAATTCTTAATCATTATTCAGGTACACAGATAACAGGTTTGTTTTATTAAGGAACATATCAACATAGTTAAACAGCTTCTAGGTTAGAATTTAAAATATATTGTCACATATTTTATATATGAAAATAAAGTGTTCTAGATATTCATAAATTGTCACAATATTTTATGTTGTGTTCACATATATCCCTATATTTAATTTAACCGTCTCAGTACTTTTGCTGATTTTGACATTGTTTAGTTCTGAAATTCTGGAGAGCAAAGTTATTACACAGGTATAAGTATTTCTATGCTTAGTTTTGTTTTTTTAAATATTGGTTATTATGTTAGCAAGCATAGTGCTGAGTTTTAAACTCATGCCTGTCAGCTGAAACAGCAAAACCAAAATAAGTAAGAGTATAACAGACTGTGATTAATAATTATCAATAATTCTGGCAAACTTATTTTCAAGCATCTATGGAACATTTTAAAAAATTATTTATGCTCTGCCACAGAACCTTAGCACATTAAGAAGGAGAGGTAGGAAGGGAACAGATAACTATCTGGGACCATGCTTTTTTTTTTTAATTCTATTTTTATTGCAATAACAACAGATCACCTAATTGAAAATTTTAAGGCACTTATAAGCAGCTAGAGTTTAAAAAATCACAGAATGTCTTAAAAAGTAATGATACAAGCTTTGCTCAAAGGAAGTTTATAGTCTGAAACACCCAAATTATGAAACAAAAAGAAATAGATAGAAGCATCTAACTTAAGAAATTAGAGAGAAGAAAATAAACTCAGGCAAAGTAGGAGGAAGGAGATATAAAGATGAAAACAAATTTGAAAACTGAAAGATTCTAATACTGACAATTTGAAGAACCGGTTCTCTGCAGGGGGTGGGAGGGTTGTAAAATAGGTAAACTGATAGCTTGCTCAAAAATAAGGGAACACAAATATGCAGAATTAGAAGCATGTTTAAAAACAGCAAATGGTTTATAAGACTATGTAAATGAACCCGATTTTCTTTTTCTTAAGGAAATTCAGTTACCTCAGTTGTCTCCAGAAGAGAGAACCTGAAAGACCTTAACAATGGATGAAATTGGGAAAGATAGCAAGAAACTACCAGCAGGCCCACATGGTATTACAGGTGAATCTTTTAAACTTTCCATAAAAAGATAATTTTGATAACATTTAAGTTATTACACAGCCTAAAGAAGGAAAAAGTCAAATTATTTTTATAAAGCCAGCAGAACATTGGCAGTGGGACTTGATGAAGATAGTTCTAAAATTGAGAACTTGGTCTGTTATGAATAGTTATGTGAAATTTTAAAATAAAATGTTAACAAATGGACTGTAGCAGTACATTAAAAGACTGTCTCACCAAGGCCAAATAGAATTCATCCCCATATTACAAGGGTGATTCATTATCAAGAAATATGCTAGTGTAATACACAAAATAAATATGTCAACAAAGAGTAATAACATAGCTCACCCTTATTGAACTCCTACTGTGTTCCAGAGACTCTCCTGGGTGCTTTATATGTATAACTGAATTAATTAAGCCAGCCTATGAGGCAGGTAACATCCCAATTTTTTATAGTCTAGGAAACTAAAGCATAGAGACATGGAGTAACTTATTAAAGATCATGCATTACACTGGCTCCATCTCCAAAATCCATTATGATCACCTTAGTAATTTCCTAAAAGCATTTGACCAAAGTTCAAGATGTATTCCTGAGTTAGCAGTGATGGGAATGGGTAGAGATGGTTGAACGTTAGTAAAACAGGAATAAATATATATTCTCTTCACGTTAGAAAACTTTATAAGGTGCCCGTAGTAAATTGAACATTCGTATTAGAAAAATGGAATCTAGTTTAAATGGAAAACAATTTCCTAGTAAATAGTGGGGGGCAGGGATTTAAGTTGTAAGTTCAACTATAATCTTTAAAATGAATGTAGAATGAAATTTTGTTTTTTTTTGCATAATTTGTCATGTGAAATAAATACTATAAAAGCATCCTTCACTTCATGTTCGTTAGCAACACAGTCTTAAAGATGGTTAGGGATAAATGCTAGGGTTAGACAGGGAGGGATACTTCAGTGGGTATACATTGTATATGAGTCAGTCAGTCAGTGAACATTTTTGTGTTGTGATGACTTGTTTCCCTGTTATCCTCCAAACTGCTGGAACTATGAAAACTCAGATGACAAACAGCCAGCATCATGCTTAATGGTAATCCCTAGGAGAAATCCCCCAAATGACAGAAAAAATACAAGGATGTTCACTATGACCATGATTTAATTTTGTTCAAGAAGTATTGTCAATCCATTAAAATAGGAGAAAGGAAGATACATATTATAAAGGAGAAGGCAAAATTATATGTAGGTGATATAGAAACTGAAGCAAATCCAAAAGAACTGAGTAGTAAGAGGATTCAGTAAATTGGCTGGTTCTGACTTTTTATATAGCTTTGTTTATATGCAGACAAAAACCACTTAGAAAATATGATGGAAGGGAAGAGCCCATTTATAATAGAAAAGGTAAAATACCTTGGTATAAGAAATATTCCAAATCTATGTAAAGAGGATTGTGGGAAGATGGCAGAGTAGGAAGCTCCAAGAATCAGTCCCTCCACCAAAATAATTTTTGAACTGGCAGGAATCAACTATTTTTGAAAGTCTAGAGAAATGTGCAGCATCCAGGGACTAGCTGGAGGAATAGCTTGGTAAATAATCTGTGAATTTCAGCCTCTGTGTAGCGACTTAACCATCTCCCATCCCCCAACCACATGGCACCCAACAGTGGAGACTGCGGCCCATGCTCCTGGTGTGGCTTACTGGTGCAGGGTGGGCTCTTAGGACCTGAACCTCCAGAATCCTGGGGAATGTGGTCTGGTGGTGATCACAGCTTTTGATGAGCTAGTTCAGTTTGCCTTTAGCCAGAACTGCCAAAGTGAGAGAGAGAGGACATAAGCTAAAATCAGAAATTAGAAGACCTAGATGAAATGAACAATTCTGAGAATCATACAACTTGCCTAAACTTACTCAAGAAGAAACAGAAAATCTCAACAGACCTATAACAAATAGGGAGACTGAATCAGTAATCAAACACCTCCCAAAAAAGTAAAATTCAGGACCCTGTGTTTTCACTGCTGAATTCTACCAAACATTTAAAGACAATTTAATACCCATCCTTCTCAGACTCTTCCAGAAAACAGATGATGAGAGATTACATTCTAACTCATTCTATGAGGTCAGGATTTCCCTGATACTAAAGCCAGAAAAATTCAGCACAAGAAAATTACCAATATTCCTTATGAATATAGAATTACCATATGACCCAGCAATTCCACTCCTAGGTATATATTCCAAAGAATTAAAACAAAAGACAGATATTTGTACAGCACTGTTCATAGCAGCATTATTCACAACAGCCAAAAGGTGGAAGCAACCCAAGTGTCCATCAGCAGATAAATGGATAGACAAAATATGGTATATACATACAATGGAATATTATTCAGCTGTAAAAATAAATGAAATGCTGGTATATGCTACAACGTGGATGAACTCAGGACTTCATGTTGAGTGAAGTTAGCCAGATATGAAAGGGTAGATAGGGTATGATTCTTCTTATGAAATACTTAGAATAAGTAAATTCTTAGAGACAGAAAGCAGAGTGGTTACCAGTGGTGGGGGGAGGAAGAATGAGCAGAGTTTGGCTTGGAATGAAGAAAATAATTTGGTGATATTGGTGAAAGTTATTCTTAATGTCAAAGAATGGTACTTGAATGGTTTAAGTGACCTTTATGTTATGTACGCTTTACTACAATTAGAAACAAATGAAAATAAAAGAGAAAAAAAGAAAAACACAAAACTTAACACTGAAGTACCCCCAGCAACTCTACAAAGAAGGGATAGTTTCCTCTGCTTTACCCATAATGAAAGCTGGTCTCCAAAAGGGGCAGTAATTTGACGAGATAGCTAAAGGGATTGCATAAGGCTTATTATGATAGACCTGTACTATATACTCTTCAGGAGTGTGTGTTGAGAAAAATTCTAAAGCTTCAAGAGAA
>PVKY010011068.1:0-12243 GCA_004027775.1 Bradypus variegatus
TCCCAGATACCACTTTCCCCTCCACAATGGTCCCTACTTGTGGTCAGCCAACAGTGTGTGACGCTGCCCCTTGGGTGGCTCCAGTGCCAGCAAAGCCCCCATGGGAGATGCGGTGTCCAGGCTGGGGCTGGGCCGGCAGGAGGGAAGAGCCCTAAGGCAGCACAGTGGCATCACCTGTATTCAGCCTGGGGTCCTGGCGTCAAGAGGGCACAGAAGCCATGTGTCTTCCACAATTTCTGGCCCTCTGCTAGACACCCAGAAGCCCAAAGTGCCACCCACCAAGGCACGAGGAGCTTGCACTTGGAGGACAAGTGCAGAGATAGGCCTGACTCCTCCCCACCCCAGTGCCGTCTTCACAAGTGGCCCCGGCCCCCTCCCCAGAGGTCAGGGGGCAGAATTAAAGGCTGTTAGCAAGAATCTAGGGAAAAAAAAACCACCCAAACAGGCAAAAACCCCAAACTGCCCTTGGAGGGGCCCAGCCCAGGACAGTGGGGGCTCCCCTCCAGGCTCTCTGTGGCTTGGTCTTCTGGCAGGGTGGGTGCCAGGTGATTTGACAAGCACAGTGTCCCTAAGTCAGCCTACTGCGTATCCACACTGCTGGGGGCTTTAGGTACTTTCTCACAGCAACCCCAAGAGATCTGTCTGCAGATACCTCCCCAAGTTGCAATATGCGACTCCAAAGCAGCTTTTCACAGCAAATGTTTAAACTGTTCAACTCTGTATCCTGATTACTCACCCAGGGCCCAAGCAGATCCTACCTGCAGAGATGGGTCAGTGTCTGGTGTAGCCAGGAAGGTCTTAAATGCTCCCTCAGTCCACAACTGGGCCAACCTCTGGCTTCAAAAGATATGCAGGACGCCCACTGCACCCATGAGAAAACCAAGGGCTGGAGGGAGAAGCAACTTGCCCAGGGTCCTAGCACAAGGATACCAGGGTTCTCTGAGCCAGGGGACCAGGAGCTGAGTCCTCCAAGCTGGGGCTGTGGGCTCCCCATCTGTGCAATGCATAGGTGGGCACTGAAGCCCACTCAGACCGAGATATTCCAGAGTCAAAGGGCTCAAGAGGCCATGTGACCACCCTCCAAACACCTGCATCTCACCCACTACCTTCTGGAACAGCCTTTGCCATGACAAGCCAAAAACAAGTACACCAAGTTATCGCAAACAAATGCCTAAGCGTAAATGCTGCTGAGCCAAACAAGTTGATTTACAACCAAATAATAAGACTTTCAATAAATGTATCAGTAGCAAATAGTCTTCCTGAGATGCCCGGGCATTTCTCAAGCTCTAAGTTTGAGGTCTGGGATCCAGGCTTTCTCCGGGTAGAATGAGAGTTGGCAGATTTCCTCTCCTAGTGAACATGCAGAGGCACAAGACTTGTTTTGTGCCGCACAAAGCAGTAGATAGGTCAAAACAAACCCATTTTAGGAAATTTTCTCAGGAGAAAAGAAATAAAGTATCAAAAAAAGTTTTTAATGATCAGGGCTGACAGCAAATGGAATGAGCCCCCCATCACCAGAGATGTGTAAGTGGCGGGTAACGGTGCTTGTTTTTGCAGTCCTTGCCAGCTGGTGTTCCCATCAGCCCTCAGGCCTGGTCAACTGGACATAAAACCTGCAAAAGGAGGGGTGCAGGCAGAGGTGGTCATGGGGGCTGATGTTGGAGATGCTGTCAGAGCTTCAGGAGGGGAAAGAGTATCTAGGGGTTTCTGCCTCTAATAGAAGACCTTTCTAGTAACACAGAGGCCCACATGTTTGGGCCACGTGGGGCCAGCGGTGTTGGGTGGAATGAGACCAAGACTGAAGTTGCATGCCTAGTTCACATTCTGGCCCCACTGATGCCATCTGCTGGACAATCCCATCTCTGCAGGCCTCAGTATCCCTGGCTGAAAAGGCGGAGGGGTGCCTCCAGCAGTGATGTTACCAAGGCAGCGAGGGACTTCCCAGGGTGGGTGGGGACCATCCCAGCACCAGCCAGGAGGAACAAGCACAGAGAGAGGCAGACACACAGTGCTGGCCACGGCGGATCCCGGCCTGGGGACAGCACAATGACCAAAGCAGGCTCCCTGCTCCCTGGTGCCTTTGCCAGCGGATGGGAAGAATCCATTCAGGCCAAGGGTGATTTCTTCTCCTGAGGGCAAACAGTCTTCTTAGAGCAGACAGGGGATTGTGCCCCCTCACCAGGGGGAGCTATGGAGACATAAGTGCTACTGGCATCTAGTGGGAAGAGGCCAGGGATGCTGCTAAACTTCCTACAAGGCACAGAACAGTCCCCCACAAAAAGAATCACTAGGCCCCAAAACGTCAATAGTGCTGAGGTCTGAGCCACATGACTTACTAGCCTCCCATGTCTTGGATTCTTCTTCTATGATGTGGCGACTACCGAGCCTACCCTCCCAGCTGCCCTAAGGGGTAAACGAGAACCTCCATATGTGAATAAGGTCAGCCCAGTCCTTATTCATCGGATTAACACACAACCCAGACCATGCCAAACGGTCGGCTCCAAGGCCCCTGGGCTGTTCCCAAGGACCACCCCACCACACCCGCAGACCAGGACAGACAGGGGGCATCTGAGGGACGCTCCAGAGCGCAGACCACGCAGGTGCTGGGCCAAGGCAGCCTCGGGGTGAGCACCAGTCACTGAGGAGAGGGCTTTGGGGGCACGGTGCCTCCACAGCAGAGGGGAGCTGGAAGCCCAGGGTCAACTCGGGTGAGGCTGGGAGTGAGGCAGGGGAGGCTGCCGGGAGGGGCAGGCAGGGCAGCTCCGCCAGGAGCAGGCCAAGGAGCACTGCCAGGGTGCACGGTGGGAACAACCCAGGACAGAGGCCACCCCGACCTGGGTGTGACCCACTCCACCACTTCCCGGCTGTGCCCCTCTCTGGGCCTCAGTTTCCTCATCTGCTTCCCCCATGGGGTTGTCTGGAGGTCTGAACTGGACAGTGGCTGTACAAGTCTTGGTAGGGGGCTGAGGTGGCACTGAAACACGCAGGGTGTCACCCAAGGCCTGGTGGGCTCGATAAAAAGCCTCACTCCTTGGCAGCCCCCTCAAATAAGCATGGAATGACACAAGGGGCTGGGGTCCGATTTCTACTCAGAGTGCACTATTTTTTTAAATGAAGAGGAATGGAAAATGCAGGACTCAGGACTCGAGGTTCTGGCAAGGGCTTTGCGTCCACTCACACCCCAGGAGCCTCCTTACAAACGGCTGCTTTCCTGGTGGGACCTGACCCCACCCCTCCTGGGCCAAGCACTCAGCATATGTTCCCATGGGCGCGGCCCATCATGCGTGAGCACATTGGCATCCCAGAAGCCAGGGATCGCCATGTGGCTCCTGGCGGAAGGACCCCCTCCTCCAGCTGGGTAGCCCACCTGCCTGGAATGGGGGCCCCACCACTGGGATCAGTCTCCCCAACCATCAAGTGGTATTTCATGCCAGTCTTGAAAGCATGTTGTCAAGCACAGGAATCAATGTGAAAACAGAACAGGAACAATGGGGTTTCTCTGCTAAAAAAAAAAAACAAAAAAAAAAAACCACTCATCCCAGATGATCTGTGGCATTTATTAAGGGCCCACTGTGTGCATTGCTGAGGGAGACTGGAAGCCAACCAGAGGCTTTTGGTATCATTTGGTCCCCATCCTTCCACCCCCATGTTACAGATGAGGACACTGAGGCCCAGGGAGGGGCAGAGGTTTACTCCCAACCCGCAGTGACCCAGGGACCAGAATGGCCCCCATGTCCCCAGAGATGGTGCATGCTCTGAGATGGTAGTGATGGGGGTGTGGAGAGAAGGGAAGGGGAAGTGCAGGGAGGGGGTGAGTAGTAGCTTGTGGCTGAGTAACCCCGTGTGCCAGTCCTCCCAGCCCAGCTGGGCCTCCCGCACTACCTGGCTGAGGGAGCCGCCAGCACAGCAATGAAGAGACTCACTGCCCACAAAGCACCTGATCCAACTACAGATTTACTTCCCCCCAAAAATGTACAGTAAAGGAAAATCCAGAGGGGCCTCTGAAAACTGCAAGTGAAAACAGATCTACCTGCTTGGGTGTCCCTGCATCTAACCTGAGGGTGGTTTCCTTCTCCCCAGAATTTCAAAGGCACATGACTGACTGCAAGGCACCCAGACACCCTGGTCCAGGGCCTTTTATCAATCATACGAATGGCAGTGGTTACAAAAACGCCAACAGTCCTCGCGGATCTGGGCTCTCCAAGCATCTGCATTTGGGAAATGGGGAGTGTGGTGGTTTGACGCTGTTAAATACCCCAGAAAAGGCCATGTTCTTTAAATCCATTCCTGTGGGTGCAGACCTGTCATGGGTGAGACCTTTTCATTAACTTATTTAAAATGAGATGTGGCCCACCCCATTCAAGGCGGGACTTAATCCCCTTACTGGAGCCCTTTATAAGTGGATAAAGGACACACAGAGAAGCCCCAGAGATGAAATTGAGAACAGCTTATAGAGAAAAGCCCCAGAGAAGTTAAGAGGATCCACAGAAGCTCAGAGAGGAAGCCACTGGAACCAGAAGCTGAAAGCAACTAAACCCAGGAGAGAAGGACCCGCAGATGCCAGCCATATGCCTTCCCATGTGACAGAGGTGTCCCAGATGCCAGCAGCCTGTCTTCAGAAAAAGTACTGTCCTATTGATGCCTTAATTTGGACATTTTCATGGCCTTAGAACTGTAAATTTGTAAGCTAATAAACCCCCATTGTAAAAGCCAACCCATTTCTGGTATATTGCATTTTGGCAGCTTTAGCAAACCAAAACAGGAAGTAGTTTACAGTGTTCTCTTACACTGTTTCCTGAAGTCCACTGGAACCAAGTGAAAACAGCTCTGAACTGGACACCAGGCACCTGGATTCCAGCCCTGGCTCCAGGTGTGGCTCAGGCCTCAGTTTCCCCATCTATACCAAGAGGGAGCAGGTAGTTGTGCCCACTTCTAAACCTTTACTGAAATCTTGGCACACAGGAGAAGCCCACAGCACCTGATGAGGAATGAATGAATATTCAGGAATTAAAGAAAAGAGCCCACTTTAATTATAGACACCCCAGAATCCTGGGGCTGAAAGGGAGTGCAAGTTTCTCCAAGGGGCCCCATGACCCCTGCATCACAGTCCCAGGGACTTGTTAAGCCTGCAGCTCCCTGAGTCTCTTTGGAACCAGAATCTGCTTTTTCCGTGCTCTCCAAGAGATTCTGGTGCACATTCAAGTTTGAGAACTATCACTCTAGTTCCATCTGATGATGGAAACTCATTTATGATATTCACAAAGGTTAGAGTACAGCTTTTGTTGCTTACCCCCAGTGTTGGGGAGCTTACTCTCCACCAAGGCAACCGCTTCTAACCTTAGACTATTCTGCCTGTGGGCAATTTTCTATGTTCTGAGTGCAAATCTGACTCACCACAGCTTCCTGCTGGCAGCCTAGCTGAGCTCTGGCTCCTACAGGTCACAGCCGCTCCCTCTGCCCTGGGAAGGCCCCTCAGAGAAGAGAAGACAGGAGATGTGCCCTGGAGCTGCTCCTCCTCAGCTGTCCTCAGAGGACAGCTGCCCTTTCACATCCTGGTCATCCCTGCTGCTCACACCCAGGCGGTCACTGTCCCACATACATGCAAGTATCATCAGGTGCAGACAACGCTCACCTCTTGACCAAAACCAAAAGGGGCGCTGGGCCAACAACATTAAGAAGCAAAACCCCACTGGCTTTGGCCACACTTGTAAGGTTGGAAATGCAATTTTGAAAGTTCACTGTCAGCCCTTAGTAGTCTGGGCTCTGAAGGGCAAATTCGCCTCAAGTTGGGCATTTATTCCGGCAGCTTCTTGACAACCTCTTTCCACAAGGTGGGGAAGTTTCTCCAAATTAAATCTCCGGCTCTTTGCTCCCTAATGAAATTGATTTCTGCCCTGATACACAACAAAGCTTTCATTTTATTATTTGGCTAGGGTTTGACCACATCAATTACAGGTTTTTTCAGCATGGCTGCAAGTAATTGAGTTCCAAAAAGTTACTTTACTATCAGAACTGATTGCTTTTTAAAAATGCAAATCCTACGGAAGTAAAACAGTCAACCCTAGATTCTTCATAGATTTTTTGCTCAAGGTTAGAACAATTCAAGACAGGAAAGAATACTTTCTTACCCTGAAAATTTATACTCAGAATGGGATTATACTAATATCTGGACATTATGAGTTTGAAATCCAAGAGTGCCCAGATCATACCATCCCATGCATCTCCTTCCTAAATGGTTTTGTCATGGCTTGTGTCAGAACTCATATTCTGCTCCAAGATTGTAATCAGTGTTAGTGGCATAATTCTACCTGATTTGGAGGAAACCTGCTACTTGCTAATACACATTTCTAACATCAGGCACCAGGGTGCCCGGCTCACTCTTCAGCAAACTGGGAGGTGGTGGGGAATAGTAGAAAAGGTGTAGGACCAGGAAGACAGAGGTGTGGTGTGGCCACAGGTGTGCCCCTCACCTCCCTGAGCCCTGAGGGTGACATGAGGTGCTGCGGGGAGCTGCAGAGAGCTGTGCACAGCAGGCTTCAAGTTTACAAAGCACGACCCTGTGTATGCCTCGCGATGACCCTGTGAGGGGGCGGCTGTTACTGTCCCCACTGTACAGATGCAGAAACTGAGGCCACATGGCCAGCTGGAGGCAGAATCGTGATGTGAAGTGGGAATCCTGGACCCAGGCAATTCACCTTAGCCATGACCCTGAATGGTCTTTGTCTAATGATCACCCCCTTTAGAGAGGAAATAACTGAGGCCCAGAGAAGAAATCACAAAGAAGGTTGAGGGCAGAAGTTAACCCAGAACCAGGTCTTCTGACTCCATTGCCGAGAAGTTTTCTACTCTGTTTCATTAAAAAAGGAATCCCTATCATAAGATTCTTTTTGGAAAATCTAGAAAACACAGATATGCAAAGACAAAAGTCACCTGTCACTTCACCACCCGCAGGCAGTCGTTCATCCCACCTTGGTGAAGTCCCTGCCTGCATTTTCCATGCAATCATGTCTATGGAGTTGCAGACCAGGGATGAATGTCAGAACCTGGTTTTATGATAAGCATGCCTCATTTTGAATATTCTTTGTGATTATTTTTCTTCTGAATATAATCTCCAAATGTTTCCTCTATTTTGTACCAGGCCCTCTGGGTGGTGGGGAAACCAAAGACACAAAGAAACCTCCAGCCAGGAAAGGTACAGAGTAGTTTCATTTCTGACTATAACCCCAGGGTCAAGGTCAGCAGCTTCAGCAGTTAGAGGGCAGACTTAGAAAGCAGAGCTCCCAAGTTTAATACCCTGGTTTTAACCTGCACGCTAAAATGGGGTGACATTGTATAAAACAGAGAGAAGGACCCCATCACTCCGAAGGGAAAAGCAAAAAGCTGGTCACTCCAGCTGAGGGGACAATGGAAAACTCGCTAGTTGTGACCAGTGGGGAGAGGCGACACTGAAGAGGCCTCCCCTCTAATCCCAAACCCAACTATCCTTTTACCCTGCTGGAAAATTATTTCCCCAGTTTATTCCTCTCAAATTCTTACTCATCCTTCAAGGCCCTGCTCAAATTCTACCTCTTCCAGGAAGCCTTCTAAGATGCCAACAGTCAGACTAACTTCCTTCCTCTCTCGCTCATTCTCTGTGACACCTCCTTCCATCACAGCACTCAAGGCCCCTGCTTGTCTCCTTGTCCAGACTGCAAGCTTCAAGTCTGATTATCTGCCCCTGACTGGCTGAAGTCCCTGTGCACAGTAGGAGCACAGCAGTGGTAGCCACACTGCTGACTTGTTTGTAGGCCCTGCCCTGAAAGTCTGGGCTGGGGATGTGGCAGGCCAAGCCCCAAGCTGCTACACACTTGTAGATTTTCAAACGGAAGCCAGAAAAAAAAAAAAAAAAAAACTGTTCTAATTACAGCATTTCTAATAAGCCAGCTTTGCCAAACCCAATTGTTTCTGATATTCCTCTTGGGTGAAGTAATCTTTAAAAAAGAAAGAAAGCAAACAATGAAGAAAGAGCATTATTAAAAGTTGCAGAAAATACCTACAGCTGGAAGGAGGATGGAGTCTGCTCACTGGGGGAGCTGCCCAGGAAAAGGTCAATTTGGGGCATTCAGAGCCAGGAGTGGACTCTACCCCAGCAGAGTGCAAGGGTGTGTGCATGTGGGTCTTAGACATTCACACGCAGAAAAACCAGCATCTTTATAGCTTTAGCATTTAAATGGTGGGAACAAAGACAAGGCTACAAATTCTGCCATCCGATTTTACAAATCTGCCTCAAATACCCATGTTTATAGAGAAAACGGGAGAAGAAAACATAATGCTTTCGGGGCCCAAAGGAAGCTCCTCAGTTTCCCCATCTGAGAGCGAAGACCTTGAACCCAGTGATTCAGGTCTGTTCTTCTGGCTCTAACATGCCTGAAAGTCTTGAACAGTTAAACCCTGCAGCTTGGGATTTTCCTGTATGAAGAGGTCACTCCACGCCCTGCCAAATGTCTCTGGGTGGGGCCGATTCTATTTTCTCTGGGGCCTTGGGGTCGTTTACCCAGTGATAAGCAAAATAAGGCCCCACATCCCACTTTCCTGGGTAAGCACAAAGGCTCTGCTAATAACCTCAGCTGCATTTGTACAGCCTCTCAGAGTTTACAAAGAGCTTTCACTTCCATTCCATCCTGGAGCCTCAGCGGGGAGGGAGCTGAGGCTCAGAGACAGAAAGCAACCCCCAGGGGGCCTTCTGGGGTTAACGGAAGGTGGGATGGAGCCGGAAGGTGGGATGGAACCGCGGTGTCTGGCCCCATTGCCTCCTCCGCCTCCAGGTTGATGCACTTTGCTGAAGGCAGAAGGAGGTCTGGGGCTGACACCATGGCCACCCCCGCTGCACCCCGGGTGCCCTCCTGCAAACCCCCTACTCACCCGTTCCCACGTGGCTTTTGCAAAAATATTTTCAAACAAGGCATATTAGCAAGATGTTAGAAATACGATTGGAAAGAAATGTTTTTCTCATTTGGTGAGACCACCCAGTGCCTCAAAGGGAAGCTGTCCTGGGGCACGAGAGGTTTCCTGGCGACGGATGGGCAGCTGGAATGCCGGCCCGGCCCTGGCGGCCGAGCCACCCAGGCAGCTTTATGCCGGCTGATATGAGATAATTAAAAACCAGCTGGCAATGTCATCAGGGTGGCTCAGACGCTGAAGGGGACCAGGGAATTCGCAGGGGAGCAAAGAGCGGTGCTGTGTGCCAGGCTGGGAGGGGAGAAAAGCTGGGCGGGCCTGGAAACTCGAGCCCACTCACTGGGCGCTCTGGGGCACGGACAGGCAGCACGAGGCGCCTCCTGCCCCGGAGGGAAGCCAGAATGAGCCGGGAGAGCGACACTCCGTGGTGCGGTGGTGGCCCCACCACACATCCGTGGCTACATCTGCAAGTGGTTGCACACTCTTCACTCAGTTCTACACAGAATGTTCTCTCTACTCCCACTGGCCTAGGCTCTCGCTGAATTGTCAAACGACCACCTAAGCAGCCAGCCTTCAACTCCTGGTCCATCTTACACACATCCATGGACAAACCGGGTTCTGCAACCTCTGTTCGAGCAGCCGTGGCTCACCACCACCTTCAGGATCAAGCCCTAAGGTCTCGACGGGTGAGGGCCCTGCTGAGCTGGCCTCAGCCTCCCTCTGCCACCAGACCCTGAGTTTTCAGCCCAGCGTCTGGGTGGAAACAGAACTTCCAAGTTCAGCTAGAACCAGAGGCCAAGAGGGGCCAGGAAAGAACAAAGGCCTGGGAGTCAGCAGGAGCCCTGCCTCTGCCCCTCCCTGACTTCATGTCATTGGGCAGATTCCCGAACCTCCAACCTCGCTGAGCCTCGGTTTCCTCCTCTGTCAGGTGGGGGCAATGAGGAGTGCATCCTCTTCACCAAACTGCTTGAGGGCTGGACCCAGAGAAACTTGACTCCCACCAAGGGAGCACACATGGGGCCTCAAGGCTACTCCGAGGTGGAGCCAGGATTCGAACCTGGGTCTCCTGGGCCCCGCCACACTTCCCAACCAGGACTCTCCAGAATCACCAGGGCGCCATTCATGGAGCCCCAAAGAGGTGGCCTTTTAATGATGAGGGCAACGCCCCTGAAAATGGCAGGAGCTGGGGCACATTTTCTTAGTAATTTTGAATAAAGGGAAATACCGTCTCATATTTGTCAGTGTCCTCTTAACAGCTCACACTTGCATCCTGCAAGGCAGCTGCAGATTTTAAAGTTCACTGTTCTCGTTTAGACCCCTGCAAAGAGAGTGTGTGAGGAGCTCATTGCTTTGCGTACAGCAGCAGCTCCCAATTGTGTTATTTCCTTTAAACCTTTTAGGAGAAAAAACATGTTGCACACTAATTGAGTAGAAAGTTCATTTTCTCTCTATTCGCCCTAAAAGACATGCTTCCAAGACACAAAACTCTCCCTGTAGCCAGCCCAAGGGGCAACTCAAATGCTGCCAGAAGTCAGGAGGTAGGCAAGCCTCTTCCCCTCTCTGGACCTCAGTTTCTCTGCCTGCACAGGGTATTGGACTAGGTGAATGGAAATGTGTCTTTCTGTTAAATTCCAGGATCCCAGAGCTGCTGCCCTGGCTGGCTGCACAAGTGCTTTCCCATGAAGTGGTACTGAGGAGACCGGAAGCAAGCTCTGGTGAAAAAGTGTATTTGACTCTTAATGTCTGGAGACGTGGAGGGAAAGCTAGAGAGGGAGCATGATGGTGAGCAGGACAAAAGGGAATACCTGTGGATGGGGTCACCATCCCTAGTCTGCTGATGAGGAATGGGAGATCAGAGCAGATAAGTGACTTACCCAAGGACACACAGCCAGGAAGGGAGCAGCCTGGATTTGACTCTAGGTCTGTGTGATTCAAAGTCTCAGTCATGGGAATCCAGGATTTTCTCTAGTTGCAGCCAGCAAAAACTAAATTCTCACCACTATGGGAAACACTCTGGGCATGTTTCAGAGACATCTAAACAAACCCAGACAATCCACAAGGCTTTGGACCCCACAGAGCTCTTTCCCCAGCAACCTGTGGTTTTCCAAGTCTGTAAAGATGTCAAGCCCCCACTATCTGAGCACTTACTGAAGTTGGGCATACTGTTTCTTTGTTAATACAGCAACCCATTTTACAGATGAGGAAGCCGAGGCTCTGAGAGGTTCAGTCCCTTTGCCTAAGGTCTGACTGATCCAGAGCCCATGTCTTCACAGCTGCACAGTGCTGCCTCCATCCTGGGGGCGTTGTGGTGGGGTGCACCGGAAACTGCATAGGAAAGGAAGTTTCTCCCAACCAGGGTGGCTGATTCCTCAGCATGGAGGGCTCCTTACCCTGCCCACCCCCAACAGCTTTGATCCTCCTCATCCTCCAAGGCCCATGTTGGAGCCTCCTCCCTCCCCAGGCAGAGCCAGCCACCCCACCTGAGCCCTCGGCCAGCCCCCTCTGCTGTAGCAGCACCCAGGCCACTGGTCTGCCTGGAGTGAGGACCCACTCCCCCATGCCCGTCTGCCCAGCTCCTACCTTTTTCTGCTAAATTCCTCCCCCTCCTGCCCTCACGGGTACCTGGCTGCTCAGAGAGACATGGGGAGTAAGAGGATCCTGGGGCCCACGGACAGGAAGCTGAGGCAGCAGGAGCTGTGACCCTGGACTGCACATGCTGTCTTGAAGCTCTGCCCTTATGAGGCTGTACCACCCCCTCGAGGGCAGGGCTGGGACAAGGGAGGCGCAGAACTGCAGCTCAGGCGTCCTGGGGCTGGAGGTCGTGCTGGTAGAGGACCCAACTGCAGCCACCACAAGGCTGTTTTCTGTTAAGCATTTGGGGCCTCAGAGGCAAGGAGATGCTCAGAGGCAGAGGGAAGGGAAGCCTGTGCTCCCTGCTGAAGGACGAAGGGCGAGCAGCCTTCCCTCATCCCTCCCCTCCCCACAAACCTTTATTATTTCTTGCTCCTGGCTGTCAGCAGCAACAAACCAAGATTAATTACTCCCCCAGCCTGCCCAGCCCTAGACAGGCCTACTGTTTGAAAACTCTCTCCTTCACTATATAATCAATGAGGGGACAGAAGAAAGAAAAACAACTCTAACCGAAAGAAAAACAACCCTAACTGATGTCCTCATCAGCTCCTCCCAGCCCCCGTGACACCCACCCACCTTCCACCGGAGCCCCAAGTGGCATTTGTCGGGTGAAGCCTGGGTGCCCAGCAGTCAACACATACCCTGCAGGCTCCCAGCAGAGTAGACATGAGCTGT
>PVKY010011069.1:0-12241 GCA_004027775.1 Bradypus variegatus
ATCCCTGTTCCTCCCTGGCTGGAACAGGCATGAGGGACAGAGAAGGAAAGGTTTGGTTCTCTCATGAGGATTGTTTTCTGAATGGGGTATTTGCTTTCGGAATCGTTGCCATCACGGTGGATAGTCCTAGGAGGGGCCTGCGCTTAACCATCACAGAATGGGGATGTGTTGTGAAGGCCTCTATCCCCATCCCCATCCCCATCCCCGTCCCCATCCCCGTCCCCATCCCCATCTCCATCTCTGCATTTCCATCATGGTCTCTATTTCCATCTGCATCCTCATCTCCATCTCTGCTTCTCTGTCTCCATCTCTATATTGGTCTCTGTCTCCATCTCCATTTCCCTCTCCATCTCTATCTGTTTCTGTCTCCATCTCTGTCTCCATCTCCAACTCCATTTCTGTCATGGTCTCTGTCTCCAGCTCCAGCTCCATCTCCATCTCTGTCTCAGTCTCAGTCTCCATCTCCATTTCTGTCTCCATTCCCATCCCATCTTGGTCTCTATCTCTTCCTCCATTGCCATCTTGGTCTCTGTCTCCATCTCCATCTCCATCTCCATCACTGCTCCAACTCCATCTCCATCTCCATCTCCATCTTCATCATCTCCATCTCCATCTCCAATCTCCAATCTCCATCTCAGTGTCTGGTTCCATTTCCATTTCTGTCTCCATCTCCATCCCATCTTGGTCACTGTTTCCATCTCTGTCTCTATCTCTGCCTCCATTTCCATCTTGGTCTGTGTCTCCATCTCTGTCTCTGTCTCCATCCCCATCTCCATCTCCACCCTCTCGCTTCTTAAGTAGTGGTCTAGCACAGAGTCTCAGGGAATGCTCACTAAATTTTTCTTTTTTTTGACATTTGGAACCATTAGAATTCTGTGTTATTCAGTGTTCATATTTGTTTAAGCCAATGATGCTATACCACACATATTTTGATTGAACCATTGGAAAAGGCATTAAGACATTTTCTCACTCGTTTAGCTATTATACACTTGAGATAAACTGCTCATGAATGAAGATAAGTGGATTGCATCTGTCTTTTTGTGGATTTGCATCGTGAGTCAGGCTATGTGCGTTAGAACGTGGTTCCTTTAAGAACCACCAGCCATCAGTAAAAATAACCTGGGGCAGCTCAGGTGACTGCCAGGCTCCAAGACAGCTCCGGGGTCAGGTTGCTTATTTCTCTGGCTCCTCAGCAGGATGTAGGAAGCTCCTTCTGTCCCAGAAGAGGGGGTATGTGTGTGTGTTTGTGCACATGGTCCCCACCTTCCGCCAGGCTCCCCCCTCCCCCAGGAGGCAATGCCTGATCCAGCCTTGCCCCATCTTCGTGGAGGATGGTTCTTGGGTGGCCCACCTGTACAGATTAGCTTAAAGGAGTTGTGACCCTTTCTCTGGGCCTGGGGGCAAGAGGTTGTCTTTCCTATCAACCTTGGCTTTGAACTGTTATTTTGCACAATAAAAATGAAAATATGTCAAAGTCAAAAGAACAAGCATCTGGCACGCCCACAGCGGCGTGCGGTGCCCAGGGAGAGCAGGCCACGGGAGGACCTGGCTCCCCGATGCAAGGTGGCTGCTGCCTCTGCTAGGCTGCTCCTGGGGGCAAAGTCCTCATGGCTCCGCACAGGCCAAGGATCAGAGAGTGAGCAGGGCACACGCTGGCCGAACGCTCGGGGAGAATAAACACACCAACCCCCAAACTGAATGAACTGCTTGAGTAGGTCCGGTTGGCTCAGTTGTGAAAAAGCAGTGAGGGACCTCAGGAGGCCGTGCAGAGTAGGTGGGGGCACAGAGAACCAGTGGGACCAGGCCGCCGGGACGCCGTCTCAGCCGTGTCACCGAGTTAGCCAGTGCGGAGTGATTGGATTCCAAACCCGGGCAGTCATCTGTGAGTCACTTCCAGGCTTCTCATCGGACATATAAGGGAAGTTGGGACATGAGCCCAAATTGACTCAGCTGGCTGGGAGGGGCTGTGGGCCCACAAGGCAGGTGCGTGGGTCATTCTTCAAAGGCTGCAAAGCCACGGTCAGGGGCCAGGGTCCCCGCGCCCCAGCTTCCTTATCTGCCTGTTATACCTGCCTTTCAAGGTTCCTGGAAGAGCCTGTTTAGTGTGGGTGAACACACTTTAAAAACTATCACAGGGTGTGTGTGTGTGTGTGTGTGTGTGTGTGTGTGTACATATATGTGTGAGATGATATATATACAGTGCATTACCCAAGGTTTTGCTAAAGTCCTTTGTGTGCAAACACTAACAAAATCCAGGTTCCCTTTTGGGAATGTGAAACATTGTGAAATTCTCAGGTTGTAAAATGGCCATGGCTCTAGATTACAGTTATTAAAATTATTACTCTGACGGTCCTATCTACTAACTCTATGATGACTTTACTTTTCTGCAAAATGGGAATAATGAAATGCTCAATCTGTTGTTGGAGTTGCCCTGAAGATAATGTAAAACAATATAAAGAGGTTTGTGAACTGCAGATCACAGAACAAAAGGGAACTTGCATCACCAAACTCTGCAGCATGCCCCATTCCCTGCCCGCAAAGCAGGCACGAGGTGGCGAGGACACAGTCAGAGATCCCAAAGCTAACTGCAGTGTTATCTGACCTGAGTCAGCACTCACGACTGATGAACTAAGGAACCCTTTTATTGTAGTTTACAAAGGGAAGTGTAATCATCCTTGTATTTATTTGAAGATTGGCCTTTCCCTATAGATTTTTACCCAAATGGTCAAGACAGGGTGTACTTCTTATTTATGGGACATTACTTACTGTAATAATATCAATGATCAAGATTTAATTGTTATTCTTATGCCTTTCCCTCACAGTTAACCATCTGTGTTAATGTTTCATTTGATCATTCCGGAATTTTTATGAGGTAGAATTTAATATCACCGTCATTACTTGACGGTGGATGGTCAAGCCACTTTCCGGGGATCCCAGGGCATGCAAATGGCAGAGCTGGGGTTGAAGCGAGGTCTTTTTGGCTCTGCCACCTGCCTCTCTGTGTGCACGGGGACCCCATTCCCTGCGCTGTGGTCTTTGTTCATTTCCCTCCTTCCTGCAGTCATCCTTTCACATGGACACTCCTTGGTGTGAGCGAAGTGAAGCAAGAGTGTTTCTCCCCTTGGAGAGTTTGCAGTCTTAGAAGGGATCAGCGCAAGTACATAAATACACACAGGCATGCATAAAATCAGAGGAGGGCTGTATTGTATTATCAATACAGAAAAGATACAGAGAGTTAAAGGAGCTCATTGGAGGATGAGGCTGCAGGACGCGGTCTCCTGGGATGGGACGAGCTGCTTCACCATCAGCCCCTCCCCAGGGTGGAAAGCCCCATCTACCCCCCAGGTGATCTGCACGGGGAGCAAAGACCATAGGCCCTTAGGTCTGATTTCATTAACGAAGGGGCAGCCTTGAATTAATAAACAACAAAGACACAGGCCCTTGTTCCCACTGACACTCGGATCCCCGTAAACAAGACTGATTTGGGGGTCAGAGAGAAGAGGGGTAAGTTTGAGTTACATAGACTGAAATGCATTGAAATAGAGCTGCTCCCTCCAATACCACAGCCCCCTCGTCTCATTTGGCTATTTAGATCTCAGTCAAGATTAAATGAAATTTCTCAGTCCCACCAGCCACATCTGAAGTGCTAATAGCCATGTGGGTAGGGAGCACCACGTCGGAGAGCACAGATACACAGACGTGTAGAAGTGGACGTTTTTGATGTCTGGTGTGGATGTATAACTGCGCATCAGAAATTGAAATTGTCGTGTTATAGTCACACTTCAGCCACAGTACTAGCCATCATTCCTGAGCCCCTTCCTTGTAAAGGCCAGGATTGCACTTGGCACACGATGTGTGCGATTCTGTTTTATCCTAACACTGTTCTATGGATTGGGAGCATAAGGCTCAGAGAGGCTGTGCAGTTGCCTAAAGGCGGGGGTTGCGCTCACTTTCTTCTGCTTTCAAAGAGCATGCTCGTTCGCTCTACCGCACAGTCTTTGCTTTCTACTTAGGCCTCAACAGGGGTTGACATGTCAGTGCCATGTCTACATTCACTCCGCTGTCCTGGGAGCTGGGATGTAGTAGTCAGGTCCACGAGGCCTCAGGGGCTCAAAGCCAACAGGGCTCAGGCGTAGAAATGAATAATTAGGGTGCTGTGTGAGGATCTCTTTGGGGTTGGTGGGGTCACGGAGCACTTCACGCAAGGCCCAACCTCAGAGGAGGGTTTTGCAGATGTGGAGAGTTTGGACTGGCTGACTAGTGCATGCACAGGTGCATGGGTGTGGGCAGGTGTGTGCCTGGGTGTGCCTGGGTGTGCATGCACTTGGAAGTCTTTCCAGGTCAAGGGCTCAGCATGGGAACAGACAACGAGGCATGAAGCCATGTGTCTTGAGAAAGTACGTGGCATTTGGAATTTCTGGAGCCTATGGCTTGAGAGAGCAGGTTGGAGAGGAGATTGGGGGTGGGATCATGCAAAACGTAGCACACCCAGGAACCACTGAAGGATTTTATGTGAACGAGTACTACGTCAGACTGATGTTTCGTAAAACCCACTTCTATCCTGTAGAGTATAGTTTGGGAGAAGTTAGGATGGTTATTGTATGCACCTGTGCAAAGGCATGCTGGGGGCTTTAGCCAAGGTTGTGGAGGGGGGATCAGAGAGAAGATGGGCCAGCGAGGGCAGTATCAGTACCTGTGATTAGTCGGAGGAGCTGAGGGCTAGGGTTAAGATGGCCAGCAAGTGTTTTCCTTGGTGCTTGGTGAGTATTTGGCCTCATTGAAGGAGATTCAGCAATAGGAGGTGGCTCTGCACATGTGCATATGTGCATATGTTCATGTGTATGTGCATCTGCACACATGTGCATGCATGCATGTATATGTAGTGTGCATGCCTGTGCTTTGCACACACATGCATGAGCATGGGTGTGAGTGTTACATGAGTGCATGCAGGTGTGTGCACAATGGCTTGCATATTTACATATATGTATATGTGCATGCATGTGTTATTTGTATGTGCACATGTGAGCACAGTACATGTATATGTGGTTGCACTTGTGTGAGTGTGCAAGTGTGTTTGCATGTGTGTATGCATGTGTGCATGTGTACACACACCATGAGAGTGCACACACATGTGTATTTGTGTGTATATGCATGCACATATGAGTGCCTGTGGACAGATATGTGCATGCGAGTGCATGCATGTGTCCCTGTGTGTACGTGTGCATGTGTGTGCTTGATGCATGAATGCATGCTGTGTATGTGTGCACATGCAGGTGTGTGGACATACATGTGTGCATGTGTGCACATGTACACATGTGTGTGAGTGCATGTGAACATGGGTATGCATATGTGCGTATGCACGTCTGCTTATGTGCCTACTCATACAGGTATGTTGTAGGTTGGGAAAGGCTGCAGATAATGCCTTAATTGTCCACGAGCCCATAAAATGTTCAGGAAGTAATCTTATTTGCCAAATGATAAAGGCCTCTCAAACAAGGAGCCATTTCAAATGCTATCAAAACAATTAAAAATAAAGAAGTATCCAACCATAATCCTGAAACTGAAAGGGAGAACTAACCTTCTGGTCTAAGTGTGATGGAACTGTCCCAGGCTGGTGTAGGATTGTGAACCGGGGACATATCTTCCCATTTTAAAATATGTGAAATATGAAAAGATTTATTATCGTGGTATTTTATTAGTGACTTAGGGGATGAATTTAAATATGGTTTCTAGAGAGCCCAATATTGAAAAAATAAATTATTTGCTGCACTTTCTTTGGTATATGGCTCTTTTTCTTCACAGTTCTGTCCAAGTAACTAAATAATCTTGTCTTAAATTTAGTGACCAAGTGATTATGCCATTTGATATTTCAAAAAGGAAGGATGCTAGCAAGTGCTCTTTAGAATGTATTTTGACATCTCTTCATTTTAAGTATATTTGGTTTAATGTCTTCATTGCAGCAGGAAATAATCCTAACAAATTTAAATAACTATAATGATAATATAGATTCTAATCTAGAGTAACAAAGTTCCATTTTCTTTTTAAAAAAGTAATAGTTCTGCTGATAGTAAATTTAACAGGCATGAAATTACTAAAACCGAGGGTGCTGATGGAAATAATTTTTTCCAGTCTGTGTTCTCTGGATTGATAGCTAGTATGTGCAATTTTAAATAGTGTCTGCTTTAGAGAGTGACATTGTTTTAGAATTATCTGAGGACTCTTAATTCCGAATTTGCCAAGACCATTACAATTGAAAGCTGTCAAATGTATGCTGCAGAGTGAAACATGATTATTTCTGTTTGCTTTGTGTGTAGTTTTGAGTTACTTAAAAAACATGAGCCTCTATAAAGTTAGTGAAATCTTTCGGTTTCTGAGTCAGTTAAGCTTTAAGTGCATTCTTTCTTCTTTTGCAAACAGGAATGTTTTTCATTATCTTGACTTTTCAATTTTTTTGTTTCTTACATTTTTTTTTCTCAGTGGCTCACTTTGCAAAACTGAATGATAAAATGTATTCTAAATAAAATAAGATATACTCTAGATTGAATTTCTTTTCTTATCCCACGTTTCATGGCAGGAATTAGTGGCTGGGTGCTTAGGGATGATTAGGGACTTGGAGTATTTGCGAGTGGAGTGATGGAGGGGGAGTGCGTTTCTCCAGGATTGCACGAGCAGTGGTCAACTAGGGTGCACGTGCAAATGCTCTGTCAAGCCTCTGAATCAGGCCACTTACTGTTGACACATATGCACAGGAGCCAAGTCTTTGTACTAAAAATAATTCTCACCTGTATTTATAGCAGTATTTTCATGCTGGGGAGAGTGATGTGGAGCTACCAGAACAGGAAGAAACTGCCATCTTGATACGGTCGCTGGAGAAGGACAAGGATGCCAGTTGTTTTGTGTTCTCTCTCAACCAGGAAGGTTGTTGAAGTTTGTCATAAGATACAGCAATGTTGCCAATGTGTTTTTGCCAATTTGTGTAGGCAGGGTAGCTAACATCAGAGGGAACGGAGATAAATTCCAGCACAGAGAAATATTCTGGTCTGATTATCAGCTAAGCATCAATGGAAATCTGCCCTCGGTAGAAAAAGATGTTTAATTCGGACCCACGAGGAGAGCACAAGATAAGGCCTGCAGTCCCCCAGGCAGACATGGGGTCTGTCTCGACCAGGTGCCTCCATTGTCCCTTGTGTTGGCACATTTGTTTAAAGGAAACCAGGAGGGGAACAGTTTTTAGATATTCAGATATAAGATTATGCAAAAATCCAGCATTCTCTAATATGAAAGTTCTGTGAAAGACCTGCTTTGCCTGGTAGCTGTGCATATGCTTGTGTGGGAGGTAATGGAGAACAGATGACGTGAAACTAGTGAATTTGTTATGCATGCAAAGAAGTTATTTTCTTCCTAAAATTTCCAGTCTTAGTATCTTGTTTGTCACTTGCTCAGTTAAAAATTTGCACATGGCATTTCACTGATTGATTGATTCACCGATTCATTCATTTGGGGAATAATGGTACATAGTGGCAAGAGACCATAGCAGGTTTGTCTCACAGGTGACTATTTCTCTAAATGGTCAAACCGATTCAGGGAATATAGAACGGCAAATAGTGTTGCACCAGCTCTGTTCCTTTGGTGAAACTTATAATCAAGTGCTACTCCCCTTAAAAGGCTGCTTTCAAAAGATCTAGATGCAAAACTGTCCTTGGTGTTATTTTCCTGCCATTTTTTTGGAAAGCGAGGATGCTGTATTTCTTTGGGCTGATGAAGCCTTCGTGTTGGAGCACGCTTTTATAAAGAGGAGCTGTTATTTGAAGGGAACATGAATCAAATAAGAGATTATGTGGCGTTTTATAGATAGCTGGTGGGACCGTTTCACGCTGCTAAAGCTGTGCAAAAATGTACAAACCGGCGCGTTACCGCGGGCGCTTGTTCCCCCAGCGCTCCGGGTCCCAGGGTGGAGGAAGCTTGCACCGGAGCTCGGCAGCCCGAGAGCTGCACGGGCTGACTTCGGGGCTCCTGCACGGAAGCCTAAATGTAGGCTGTTGAATAATCCCTCCGAGGGCCCTGCGACTATTTTTATGCCTGGATCTGCGTCATCGTTGGGTATTTTCTCTGGTGACTCTCTGACAGCAGGTCCCTACCTTCCAGCAGCGAGGAGCCCGTGATTGATGGCCACAGCCGCCGTGGGCTTCACCTGCGACCCCCCGCGAGCGGACGCCGGGCATTCCCGGGCTCGTGGGGTCTCCGGGGGCGTTGACCCCGCAGGTAGCCGAGGATCGCTGTCCCCGCCGGGGGCCGGGAGGGAGCGGGAGCGGCCAGCAGGGGAATCCTTTTGTGAGCGGCGGCCCCCGGCTCCGCTGCGCCCGGGCCCCGGGGTCCCCACGGAGGCGGGGGTCCCCACGGAGGCGGGGACAGCAGAACCTGCCGCTGTGCTCGGTTTTAATTAGTCCACACTATGCTTGGTTTTCTAAATCAGTTTGCCAGTCGGGTTTATCCAGGAGCGGCTGGAGGATGACAGTCCTGGAGGAGAACAGGAGTGTTGCGTTTGAAGGGGCTCTGGCATTGGGGGTGCCTGCTGGCGTGCGTCCGGGGAGCTTGGGGTACCTGCCCCGGGAAGGCGGCGCTGCATTCGTGTGCACGTGGTGGAAATGAATGACACCGGGGTTCGCCGAAGCCTTCTCCCGCCGCTTCCTCCCCCCTCCCGGAGTGAGTGCCCGTCCGCGGGGGGATGACGTCACCGGCGTTTCGGCAGTTCCATGTGCGTTTGGATTCGGGTGTCCGGCTCCCGAAAGTTTTTCCCTCCTCGCCCTTGCCCTCTGCCTCCCCCGCCGTCCGTGTGTCCCTGAGCCTCCTTTGTCTGCAGAAGTAAGTCTGGCTGTCCTGCTGGGTTAAGGGGGCCCAGGTCCTGTGCGGTGGGAGGGGGCACTGGGATCCCGAGCTCTGGCGCATCTGGGTGTGCCCTCGGCGGTTTTCAGCGATCACTTTGATTTTTAAGCAGCCCATAGGTAAAACTGAAACACTCCTTTTAGCCTAATGTATTTGCATCATATAAGTGTTTGGACCAAGTTGGTGTTTGGATCCTTTATGACTGTTTTCTTTAAGAAAAATGATGCATTGATTTGGCATAGCAAATTTTATCTCTTTCTTTTATTTTGTTTTTTTTTTTTGGAATTAAGAGATATCCCCTTAATATAGCAGATTACTAAAGTTGCTTTTCACTGTACCTGATATCTTAATGATTTGCCTATTGGGAACCAAATCCTGGGATCCATCCCAGAGCCTAGAACCCTCGAGCAGATGCAGAGTGGGTAAAAACGACCTAGTGGAAAAAGAGGTTTTATTCCTATGTTTTTTGCCTCCTACGATTCCATTCAGAGGCCGTGGAAATTCATAAGGATTTTTATCACCTCATTTCAAAGGAGCTATTCTCACGGTAAGAATCTAGTACCATTTCTCAAGTCATATGGCTTCTTCAGGCACTTAAAATTCAAATAACTGAAGGAGGAAGGAATTTAAAAAAAAGAAAGTGTCACTGTAAACCTCACCTACATGAAAACTTTTCTTTTTCTTTTAAAAAATCACTTCTTGAATAAGCTGTATGACTCATGGCAAGCAATTTATCGTTTGAAATTTGTGAAAGATTAAAACTCAGAGCTTCTTGAGTTTTGAGTCATTAGTAGGTGAATGGATTAAGCCTTCCTAATGTGTCTAATTAGAAAGGAATCAATGAACTATGGGAGGGACACTTGCTTAGGTTTTCTTCCTCGCACCCCCCAGGGGCCACTGGTGACCAGCTTCACTGTCCTGAGAGCAGCATTTCCTGAAAAAGACATTTAGGGTTTTTCTTTGCCCTACATTGCAGGGGATGTTATTTGAGGCTCTGAAATTCTCCTCCCTCAATTTAAGCTACACGTAGGCTTTGATGTGGAGGAGTGTGAGCACAGAAGCAAACGTGGAGGAGGCTGTGCATTCTCCATGAAAGATGTATTTCATAAAAGGTTATAGTTTGCATGGGATGGAAACAACTGCTCATTTATTGATCTCATTGTACTTACTCCAGGCAAGTGCTCTCTGGGTTTCGGCAGGATAAGCGTGTGCGGGCTGTCCGAGGACGCCCCTGCATGCGGGTGACAAGAATGTTTCAACGCTGCTCGCCGACGGGCCACCGCCATGTCGCCTTGTTGGCAGAGCCTAGCAAGGAATCTGCTCTGGGATTTTTATAGCTGCATATGCAAATCTTTCCTCCCAAACCGATTCTTTTTTTTCCTTTCTCTCTCTCCATGTGCAGCGTTTTGTCATCTTCAAGACTGTGAAATTCCCAAGGTGTCATATCTGACACTGTCGGGTATTGGGATGTGTGAACCTAAGCTGGCTCCATCGTTGTGTTGGAGCACATCCTTCCCCGTGGAGGCTCCTCTGGGTACTTAGTTTCTATGGAGACACTTGTTTGACGTCAGAGGCTCAGGCTGGTGGAGACTTTGGTGATTGCACTTGGGCCTGGTGCAGGTTTGGGGTCTCCTGGTGAATAGTGATGCTTTCACTAAGGTCTTGACTGAGGTGATGTGACACCAGTTTACCTTCTTACAGGTGTGTTAATCCAGCATCGCATAAGGTCAAAAAGAAACCCCCAAAGTCACTACAGTTGTGAGTTAGGATGGTACCTCATTGGCAGTGTCAGAGGAAGTGAGTGGCCTATGTAGAAAGCTGGGTCTGGGAGGATATGAGAATATTCCGTTTGGTAAATGATTCTTTCACTTCTCACCTGTGTGTTCAGTGGGTTGTGAGCACAGAAGGATACCTTGATTATATGAATCCTGTTCAGTGCCGAAGCTTGGAGAAGCTGCGTATTTTACACACGAGGCATGTGAGGCCTAATGAGTGTCAGGGTTTATAAAATGGACATGTGTAATAACTGGACAAAGGACCAGTCTGGGGGGTCCCTGGAACTTACCTGCTGGGTGTGGGCACTGGGGGCCTGGAGCTCAGCTGTGTAACATCAGGAGAGAGCCAATGTCTCCAGGCAGAGCCCCCCAGCACTGATAACAGTGACAAAGTGCAGATAAGTGGTCGGGGCAGCGTTTGCGGCTTCACCTGTGTAGCCTCTGGATTCCACTGAGAGCACTGGCAGTGTGCCCCGGTGAGGGATGGGCGGGCCCACTGCAGTCCGGGTTTCTACTACGAGGTGCTGTCGTGGGAGTGGGCAGGTGAGATGCTCAGGCCGAAGGACCGCTTTGAGGAAGGGATCTCCAGGGGCAAGAACTCGAGAGCAGATCGTGGGGGCAGACGCAGTGGATTGGGACAAGCTGCTTCCCCCGGAAGTACTTAACTCTGCTCTTTCCATTCCATGTGGAGGAAGATCTATTTTCTGTAAGAGAAAGAACTCTGGGTGGGTGTAACTAGTCAGAGCTGGAAAGCAGGGCCTCAGAGGCCGGTTTTCCAATACAGATGGCAGAACTGAGGTCCAAAACATCTCATCCAAGGTGTTCTTTTCATTTAATGCAAGTTGGAGGAGGCTCTCTGACTGTAGCAAAACTAAAGAACGAACCTGAGCATCCCCTGAGAGCCTGTGGAGGGGATTCCTGCTTTGTTTCAAACAAGTTGCTGCTCTTATGGGCACTCATCTTCTCGGAATTTGCATGCTAAAGAATTTCATTTACACAATGTGCCCCTTTCTAAACCTTTAGATTTTTATTACTGGACATTTAAAAATTCCTGACATGGAGATTTACAGATATTTAAATGACTAATTGCCCACAAGTACCTCGTTTTCTATAAAATCACAGCCTGACTCCTGTATGAGTTAGGTAAAGGCATATTGAAAATTGCTTCCTTCTGTCATTTAGGTTAGTTTTATATGAGTGGGGAGTTAGTCATAAGGCTACATGGCGTAGTCCAATAAAGAATTTATCTTTGCCCTAAGGGAATAAAGTTGGGAGAGGCTGGGAATATTTGGTACCAACTATGAAAAAGGCTCATGCAGTATAATTGTAAAGCATAAGATAAAAACTCCAGTGTAGTGTGGGGAGAAAATGACCCATGTCCAATAGTGACTCACTGTGGGCTCTGTAGACATTAGGGGTGGCTGAGGTCTGAGCTCCAGTGGCTGAAGGGATGGTTTCCAGTAACAGGGAAATTGAGTTTCCTTATTGTTCTACCCAGATAGAGGCATAGGGAACCTGTGGCCGGGCTGGACCTTGACCCTGGCGGGAGGAACCAGTGGAAAGCCCAGCTGTAGGCAGAACTT
>PVKY010011070.1:0-12237 GCA_004027775.1 Bradypus variegatus
TTTACTTGCAGATTTTGTGCTGTGATCTCCAGCATTCCTCCCAATTCAGGTTGATGTAAGATGAGTGGACAGCATGTTTTCCCCCCGCAGTTATTCCAGATTATTTACTAGTTGTTCCTGGTTGTTTATTAGTTGTTCCAGGGGCACAAACTAGCTTCCACTCCTCTTTAGCTGCCATCTTCTCAACAGAGCTCTTCCTAGTGTTTTTGAGAGCCACAATCACCTACAATTTATATAGTAAATTCTAAAAATTAAAAACATTAAAAAAAGGCATTATTGTAATTAGTTAACCTGTTCAAATCTGTAACATACAAAATGGCTTATTTGAATGCAGGAACTACCTCAGTTACTAAGAACTCTGTTTTAAAGAAAGAGTACAAAAAGAAAAATCCTAACCCCCCCCAAAAACTCAAACATTTCCATGGAATACTGATACAAACATGTAACAAAGAGTATACAGAGTTATTCATTCAAATAGACACAAACTCTTTTAAAACCTTAAATACTTATTGAGGGTATGCATAAGGAGCTTAAGAAAGTACATAGAAAGAGAATACATTGCAACAGTCTGGGCAGTAGTGTTCTATTATACTGCAAACCCTCTCTAACAAAAAAGGCTTTTTAAATTCCAATGTGGATAGGGATTTTCTTTATGGGAACATCTGCGGCTATTTCTCAGCTGAACTCATTCTTTTGGATTTAATGAGGGCCATGCTATTTGCCTGCATGTGAGTATTTAAGACAGTTTCAGTTTCAAAGTCTTTGCAACACCTTGCACTTTCTGTCTGAAATGGCACCACTGGATGCTTTGCTCTTGGGGCTGAGTTTGTTCTCCTGCTGGTTATCTTCCCCAGACCTTTCTGTGTGGAACTGGCTGAGCTTCCTTCAACTTATGCACAGTGAAGAGGTGCCTCGACAGTGAGCTGTGAGATGTGTGGCAGAGGCCACATTTCTGGCACCGGTGGGAGGAACCATCCGATTCGTGCTGTGGGATGTGTTCATGGAAATGCAGAAGATCTTCAGTGGTGAAGCCAGAAGCAGCATATTTGTGAACCTTAAAAACATTTATCTTCAGGTTTTTCTAAATTAGTTGAGTAATTGCTTCTCTGGGAGGTCTGAACTCTAAAACTGGTTCTTCCAACTTCTGCTTTGGGTTGGGAACCTTGGTATCTTCTTTCATTTCTGTTTCCTCCTCGTTGGTGGCTTCTATCATTTCTTTTAAATCAGGGTCCTTAAATACATGGACCTAAACACATCAGTTGGATGTGTTTCTCCAGCATCAACTGCTCCATAAAGGTGTGCCTGGAGATTGGGCAGTGCGAGAGGTATAAGCTTTTCTGATGCCTTTGTGCTTGATTTGATTATGACAACACAAGCTGCATGATGAACTGAAAGATCTGTCACACTGGTGTCAAGGATGATTCTTAATTTGCTTTTCATGTTCCTTCCTCACATGAGATACGTAAACATCTCTTCATGTGAACAGGTGGTCACGCTCCCAACATGTCCACCCAGGACTTGCCACTTTCTTGGGTTCCAGTGATTTTTTTCACAGGAGATGGAGATTTCTTTTCCAATTTCTCTTTTCCATTTATGGATTTGGTGTCTTCTTTGTTTAGATTTGTTGAATTTTGAGTTGCAAGTTTAATGCTCAAAGGCAAATATATACTCAAGTGTATCTGCTTGTATATATCATGTCCCTCAGAAAAAGCCATGTTCTTTGATGTAATCTTGTGGGGGCAAACATAATAGTGTTGATTAAGTTGGAACCTTTGGATTAGGTCTTTTTCCATGGAGATGCATCCCACCCAACTTTGGGTGATAACTCTGACTGGATAATTTCCATGGAGATGTGGCCCTGCACATTCAGTGTGGGCGTTGATTAGTTTAATAGAGCACTATGTAAGCTCAGACAGAAATATCAAGCTTGCTACAGCCAAGAGGGACACTTTGAAGAATACACAGGAGATGAGAGTGACATTTTAAAGAGGAGCTGCAGCTAAGAGAGGACAAAGCACCCCAAGAGCAACTGAGAATGACATTTAGGAGAAAAGCTGCAGCCTAGAAAGGAATGTCCTGGGAGAAACCATTTTGAAACCAGAACTCCAGAGCAGATGCCAGCCACGTGCCTTTCCAGCTAACAGAGGTTTTCCAGATGCCGTTGGCCATCCTCTGTGAAGCTACCAGATTGTTGATGACTTACCTTGGACATTTTATGGCCTTAAGACTGTAACTTTGTAACCAAATAAACCCCCTTTATAAAAGCCAATCCATTTCTGGTGTTTTGCGAAAAGTCAGCATTAGCAAAATAGAATACCAAGTTTGGAGGCCCTTCAATATTTTCAATATTCCATGCATAGACTTGATATGGACCATCATAAGTTGCTTCTATGAATATAAAAGAGAACGGTCTGGTCATTTGAAAACAGACACCTTCTGGTCTTCAATGTGTTGGTCAAAGTGGCAATGCAGCAAGGCTTGCAGGGTAAACACAGTGTCACACATGGAACATTTATATATTACTTTTGGTTCCCCTATCTTGATGCCAAGATGCTGTGTGTAAGCACAGGAATGTATACTGGGGCAGATTTAAATACCATGGGACAAAGAGGACCCTTGTAGAAAGACTTCACAGTGAGAACCTTGAATGTGAGACTTCAGTGAAGCCACATCAGAGTATGGAACGTCACAATGTACAATTCAAAAGTCAACTCACCGGGTTTAGCACAGACGGTGCTTGGTGATGTGGGTCTGGAAGTATATCAGTCTGCAAATAGTCCACACTCAGGGCAGGTGTAGAGAGATTTGTGCTGATGAATTCTCTTGCATGATGCAAAACTGCACTGGATAGGAAGCAGCATCTGGCAGATAGTACATATCTTTTGTCCACTTATATCTGCAGCCTGCTAGAAATATGTTACGAGGTCTCATCCTGGAAAACTTCATTACACTCCAAGCCCTTCAGACTATGTCTCCAGGGTTTGGATGGTTCTTCATCTAGAGGCATAGCTGAAATGTGTGTGATGAAGGAATGGAAATGACCGTCCCAGTTATGCCAGACTGAATTTTTGTTATAATGAGTGTGCCAGCTCCCACAGAGCTTGGAAGAGTGGAAGATGAAGCAGAAATATTGCTAGACAAAGAAACTATCATTTGATGTGTTTGGACTGGCTTTAGAATTAATTTGGGAAGACTGCATGATAACTTCTTTCTCTCTAGGCCCACAAGCATGGGAAAGGAGACTGCACTTGGGGTAAAAGCTAAATTCTTTGTACAATGGTTATCCGTTACCCCAGTGTGCATGCTATGCCTGTCTTAGTGTTGGGTCACTCTTTCCCAGAGCAGAGGAATTGCCACATTCCAAGCACTTAGAATCATGATACTTGCTTTAGCAGGGGGGATGAGGATTGGGATGTAAACTGGGCTTGGATTGACTCTACTCAGCACCTTGTTGAAAACTTCTACCACCCCAGAACTCTGCAGGGAGGACACCACCTGCACCCGGGACACCTTTTTGAGTGGCTGCGAGGCTGCCGCATTGATTATTGCCTGTTTGGTTAGCACTTGGTAGAGTTCCCAGGTGGCCTGGGCACCCTGAGGCAGAAGGCTGAGGTTGGCAAGGTGCAAGAGCTGCTGGATGGTGTTGGCAGCTTTAATGATGGTGTGCTAGCGCTCTGGACAGAGGCAGCAGATATGACTGTGACTTTTACCATCGTGTTGTCAGTGAGCTTCAAATTAAGAATTTGGGATCCTGCCTCTTCCTGACAGAAACTCAGGAAGGCAGCAGCCACAGGCTTGACAGTGACCTGTTTGGGTGTCAGCTCTGTGGGGGAAACAGCACTGGTGACAATAGCCCATTGGAGAGGTGCTCTTGGGGTGAGAGTAAAGGACAGTGGCTGATGTTGGAGAGGACAGAGGGGGCATCACGGAAGCCATCACAGAAGACATCATGGATGCTGTCTTCTCCAAAGGCTTTTTTCCAGAATCAAGATCAACTTCTGGCATGACTCTTGTCACCATTCTCTTTATCTCCCCAGAAGAAGTCTTAATGTTTTTTTATGAGGACTTTGGGAATTGCTGGTGTTGATCCTGCAGGAGATGATGGCGATTCCTTGCACCGTTTTCACTTGAAACACTCCTGGTCATATCTGGTTGCTTTACAGATGTTTTTTCTTGCGTCATCAATGAGACTCTGGGGTATAGGAGACTTTTCAATGGCGCTTCGTCTATCATTTACTTCTTTTGGTAATGGAGAGGCTTTTCTTGAATTGGTCACTGGTTCTTTGCAAGTGTTAGAAACAGTCTTTTTAGTGCTCAGTGCTGCGACTGCAGTTATACATGAAAAAAGCTTGGAGGACTACTTCGTCTCTGACTGCGCAATGCTGACAAAATTAGCATCATTCTTAGAGCTCAGCTTTCTGCCAAGTACCCTATTTTCAGGCACCTTTTCAGAGATCTTCAATTCATCCTCCACATTTTCAACTTTAAAATGTTGATAAACACTCAGATCTATAGAATTTGCTCCTGTTTCTCTTTCAACAAGTTTTTAATCTATATTGCATAAAGTATATATTCCAGTTTTGCTTACGTTTTCCCCTCCAAGTGCCCTGAATTTGTCATTGTCTTGTTTGGAAACAGATCCTGTCAACACATTTGACCTAAAATTTGAATGTGTTTCCTCCTTGTCAGGGGGGTTATCCACTTCTATTTTTTCATCATCATCAAACTCCTCAGCCGTTGAGATAGAGCTAAACTGACTGAAAGTTGAGTCTTTTAAAGTCACATCTCCTTTCAAAGACTTAGTTCCATCTTTACTGTAACTGTCCAGAGAAGGTGCTGTAAAGAACCCATTGTGCAAGCCCTTGCCTGTGGAACTATGGCCATCTTTCTCCACGCCTGTGGAGGAATCCAGATTTTGAACAGTCTTTTTTTTTTTTAATTCAATTTTATTGAGATATATTCACATACCATGCAGTCATACAAAGCATACATTCAGTTGTTCACAGTACCATTATATAATTGTGCATTCATCACCAAAATTAATTTTTGAACATTTTCATTACCACACACATAAAAATAATAAGAATACAAATTAAAGTGAAAAACAATGATGAAAGTAAAAAAGAACACTGGGTGCCTTTTTTTTTTTGCTACCATTTTTCTACTCATCCATCCATACACTGGACAAAGGGGAGTGTGGTCCATATGGCTTTCCCAATCCCATTGTCACCCCTCATAAGCTACATTTTTATACAATCGTCTCCAAGATTCAGGGGTTCTGGGTTGTAGTTTGATAGTTTCCGGTATTTACTGCTAGCTATTCCAATTCATTAGAACCTAAAAAGGGTTGTCTATATTGTTCATAAGCGTGCCCACCAGAGCGACCTCTCACCTCCTCTTGGAATCTCTCAGCCACTGAAACTTATTTCATTTCCTTTCACATCCTCCTTTTGGTCAAGATGTTCTCCATCCCACCATACTGGGTCTAGATTCCTTCCCAGCAGTCATTTCCCACGTTGCCAGGTAGCTTCACTCCCCTGGGAGTCAGATCCCATGTAGGGGGGAAGGCTGTGCTTTCACCTGCTAACTTGGCTTAGCTAGAGAGAGAGGCCCACATCTGAGCAACAAAAAGGAATTGGGGAGGAGGCTCTTAGGCACAATTATAGGCAGGCCTAGCCTCTCTTTTGCAGCAACAGTCTTCCCAAGGGCAAGTCCTGTGATAGAGGGCTCAGCCCATCAAACCACCAGTCCCCTATGTCTGTGAGCACATTAGCAACCATCGAGGTGGGGAAGCCCAACACTCCTGAACACTCTTAACAGTAACACTGACACTGACTTGTAACACCGTGGGGTGTGGGAGTCGCCTTCTACAAACGCCTTCTGCTTGACATGGCCTGCGTGGGTTATCGTGCCGAGACACGATAGCTGCTTTATAATAGCTACAGGATGCCGAATGCTGCCAGGAAGTCATCCAAGTCTGGGGTCTGCTTATCCCACATGGACGTGAAAGTGTTCAGATGTTTTTATGAACCTTGACCTTTTGGAAAGACTTTTGACCAATGTTCAGTTCTCTGCAAATACGAAAGGGTTTAAAGCAGCTCCAGTCAAAAGCTCTTTTGGCCTTCCCAATAGAAGTATCCCCAACACCCCTTGGTAGCTTCTAAAAGGAAAAGCACAAAATAGAACACACCACCCTTCCCAGGGTTGGCCTTCGCAGCGGTCAAGCCGCGGCATCTGGGTGGCAGTTCTGTTTACCTTTGTTCAGTGCAGCGCCGCTGCTGGCAGCTGCTGCTGTTGTTGTCCTTGTTGTGGAGGCTGCCCTGGCTGCTTCCTTCTTCTGGGCGTGTCATCTGCATTCCTGGCTCCTGTTGTCTGTGTGTGTGTGTGTGTGTGTGCGCGTGCGCGTGTGTGTACGTGTGTGTGAAAACGCTTGTGCGGTGGAGCTGCCTGCCACGCCACGGCCACCGCCCGTCACCTGCCTCCACCGCCTTGCAGTGCCCCGGCCCCAGCCCGCGCACTGCTGGGAGCCGCACTCTAACCCCTAGGGCCAAAGCCGTGGTGTGGCCCAGCTCACAGAGCCTCACCTTGATCTTAGTGATAAATCTGATGGGATTATACTGTGTCCCTTTGTGGCCCTGGGGCACATTCCCACTGTAGCCCTGGGATGAAGTCAAATATTGGGCACTGCCAAGATTTCCCACAGAAATTTATTCTTGGATAGGTGGTGCAGCCAGCTTTAACCCAGCAATCTGTACTATTTATTGAGTACTAACTATATGCTAGGCCCTGAAGTAGATGATTTAATTCATTATCTCTTTTTCCAGTAAAATAGATGTGGTAGACTTTACTAATTGTCTCCCAATACCTGTTTCTCCCCACACCCCTTTTTTTTAGAAATGGAAACCCTGAGTTTGAGTTGGTCACATGAGGGCTAGGAATAGGGACTAAATTTCCCAGCTCGGCTTGCATAGAGATGTAGCCAGGTAACTAAGTTTTGGCCAGTGGAATATGAGAGGAAGAGTTCCCTATAACTTAGGAGAGGAATCTTTAAGGCTGTGGGGGGTTGCTGTGCAATCTCCTCCTTCCTGCTGGCTGGACTGTGGACAAAGTGATTGGAGCTTGAAAGGTCATTTTATACCATGCAGTTTAAGTATGTGTTGGGGGAAGGTGGTACAACAACTAGATAACAGGAGCTTGGACTCCTGAAGTCACCATACTCATCCAGAACTACCTGCACCAAGATTATTTTTACTTTCTTTACAACTTGTTTTAAGTCACTTGGGATTTTAGAGTTTCTCTCATTCATAGCTGAATCTAATACTAATTGATACTGTAGGTTCTAATAGTCCCATTTAAGAGGGAAGAAATTGAGGCTCAGAATGGTTAAGTAACTTGCTTAAAATTACATAAATAGCAGGTAGTAAGTGGTGGAGCCTGGTTCTCTTTCATGCCAAAGTCCCCTGCAGAGAGTCTCTTCCTACTATAACATATTTCCTTCTAGTTGAGTACAGTCCTCAGAAGTAAACTTCTTGTCTTATCTAAGACAAGAACATTTTATCTTAGCAAGGACATTTTGGTTGAACTTCTACTTTATGGAGAAAAGTCTGGAAGCCCCTTCACTTTCTTGAAAGATGTTCCAATCAACCTATGTACCCATGACCATTCAGGGACACTGGAGGAATTTTCCCAACATGTTTGCCAAGGAGCTCCTTCTTAAAATGCAGGGCAGGATGAATGTCTTGCACACCCTGTCAGATTGTTAAGCCTCCCTGTCCAAACAAATCTACTCTACTGTTACTTTATTCCCCTGGCATGTTGATTCACATGCTTTGCTTCTCCCGCTGGGGATTGGGGCCCAAGCATGTTGGAGAAATTGAATGGCAGCAACTATTTCTGCCAAGACCAAAGCAGATATCCCTGGTAACAAGAAAAGGGAGAGGCTCACTGTGAAGTGTACTGACTTCTGTATGGGTCTTCTGCCAGGGGACTCTAGAAAATTCCTTCAGGTAAAGATACTCTCAAGGCCCCTTAAATGCACAAAAATAGTTTGGACCACAGTCAAAAATACAATTCAAACAGAGAAAAATGTGCCCACTTTTTGCTTGTGTGGATTTGCAGGGTCCCATGTGCAGCTCTAATCCAAGTTCAGTGTGTGACCTTGAGAGAAACAATTTGTGTTGAAAGAGCACAGGGATGAGATTCTGAAAGCCTCGCTACTGGTTAGAACTCCAACACCATGTAGTTGAATCTTCAGGGATTTCTTTCACCTCTCTGAGCCTCTCAGCTTTATGAGTGAATGGGGATTCATTCATTCACCCACTTATCCATCCATCCATCTATCCACCCAGATGTCCATTTTTCTGGTTCTGGGTCCACACAGATGAACAAGATAAAGGCTCCTCCCCTGAAGGAGTTCACAATCTACTTGAAATGGTTATAGAAAATGTTAAAATATTAATGGATATGAAAATACTTGCAAAAAATTTAAAGCTATGCATACAAAGGATTATTTTTAACTCACAACTTTGGACACCTCAATTTCCCCTTCTTTGAGAGGTGAACCCAAGGTTTGCCATGTCCGTGGAGAAATAGGCATGGAATTAGTGAACTGGCGATGGAGGCTGCTAGCAGTAGCTAAATTACAGTTTGGGCAACAAATGGTGAATGTATACCCATCCTAGGGAAAACATGTACTGAGAAGCACCTTGAAATTCTCTGTCTTCAGGGCCCCTGCCCAAGCTCAATATCTCATGGGAGCCCTAGGCCATAGAATCCTATCCTTTTGATTGGGAGATACCTCTGCCAGCCAGGAGAGAAATTTCAATATTTTATTTAAAGTATTTTGCAGTCAGAAATCTTTTTTTTTTCTGCTGGTGCCAGTATAATTTAACTATGATTTAATAGCTTCTTTCATTTACTTGTTAAATTATGCTTTTCTGTCACCTTCCCTTTGGGTTTTCCTGCCTTTTGGTCCTACAACCTCCCATTATTTATTAATGTCCCATAATACATGATTGAGGCAGGCAGAAAGCAGCCATTTCACAATGATTTAGGAGGCTCCTGGCAGGGAAACAACAAGAACAGGCGCTTATGCTCTGAGAATCTCCCCTGTACTTGCTGTTTTTGGACCAGTCTGATAGTTCTCAGCCATCATCTATGCGGGACCTCCCCTCCCTGCCCCAACCCACCCCCCTGGCCATTTTCCTGCCCTGAGTAAATTCAAATTACTTGGCTCAAAATGACTGGTGAGTCACAGCTCCTGTTTTTCCCAAGTGTCAACTGCTAGAATGAGTTTGCACCTCAAGTTTGTGCTCAACCTGAAGAGACACTAAGAGGTAATTTGGCTTTCCCTCCAAGGGAGGAGCCCTGTCTGGGATTAGGACATCTCAGATAATTTGATTATTTAGAGACTCAGGTTTGGAAGGAAGGCTAAAACACACTAGGAAGATGGTCCTTTTGTGTTCCACAGTTCTTTTCTTTTCCACAGCTTGAAACATTTTGACTCATGGAATGGCTCTCAGGGAATGGGGTTAGGATGAGTTGTTCCAAAGTACAGATGGGAAAATAGGTGTTTTATGACTTACCCAAGAATATAGATGGGGTTGTATCTGGAACCTCATCACAATTCTGCTTCCCAGGGCTTTTGTTAGTGGCACATTAATTCAGTTCTCTGATTCAGGGTTTCCTTTTCCTCATCCATTAGTTTGTGCTTTGGACTGGACTGGTGCCCCTTCTGCGACTCAGTGGATGAAGTGTGGAGGTTTTTACAGGTGATGGGGGCAGAATGTCACCTGGAGAAGTGCAGTGACTAATCCAACACCTTACAGTTGGAAAGTGGCCAAGCTCCTTTTTTTGACCATAAATTTTTTTTGAGGTAGGTTATTTAATGTTTTAGAGATAACGTATATTCAAGTTATTAAGCACAGTGCCTGACTAATTTATGCACCTTTGCCTTCCTCTTATTCCAGACCACCAAAACTGATACAGGGCATACTGGGAAGGTCAGTGTTGGATGTGGACCCATTCCTGGAATGAGAATGTGGAGTGTTCATCCTGTCCTATCCACCTACTAAATGGTAATTTTGGATGAACTGCTTTGCTTTTCTGGGTCTCAGTCTTCTCATCTGTAAAATGAGAACATTGGGTTAAGTAGTCTCTGAAATTGTTTCCTCCTCTAACTTTGTTCCTGACACTACTTTAGTTGAGTTGTGAGTGACTTGAGCACCAAGTGGCATTCTAGAGTATGGGGAATGAGTTGTTCAAAATGTAATAAGGGAATCAAAGCTCCACATGCTCAAGGCTTTTGCACTTGTTGTATTGGGTGATGATTGAATCAAAACAGGGATTTCTTCTACTTCTTGGGCTGTCTAGCCTCTTACTCTCATGTTTCAGATCCTAGATGTTACTTGATATATACTGCACTGTGTTCCTCACTGACTCTCTTTTAGCATTTGGAGGAACATGATTGCACTAAAGGCTAAGCATGCTTGCAATTTCTCCTTCATCCTCCAGTACTCTCACCTATTTCACACCTCCAGATGGCAGCAAGAACCTCAAAGCTTGGGCATTGTCCTCTGGGGACATGTTCTGACTTCCCCTGGGGCCCAGGTGGCTATCTCCCATCTGGTGGTCTAGAATTAAGGCCCAGGAGAAGAGATCTGAGATAAAATAACAGCTGGGCTACTGATTTTTGGTCCCCCTGTTCCCTCCATGATATTACATCCCACCCCTACTCAGCCTTGTGGAGGGTGACTAATGAAGTGAGTCAGTCCGGAGTTTGGAGCTTTGAATTTCTCTTGCTCACCCTAAGTTCTATCCTCTGCAGCAAGCCTGACTTTGTGGGTAACCTCTGTAATTCTTCCATTTGCATTTCTGCAGTGCCCCGGGTTTGTGATGACACGCTCTATTCCTCCAGAAGTTTTCATTCCCGTGGCACCAAGCTGGGAAACTTTAGAGGGCTAGCCCATTCTATAACTAACATAAATGTGTAATCTGCCTAAGACTTGACTAATGCATTCCTTGCATTATTAAACACGGATTAAATATACATGGATATTTAAATGTAATGTGTTATTTTCCTAAATCTAGCTTTCCTTGATGTTCCTTTGACTTATGCCTTTTCATTGCTCATAATTGTCTCAGGGATCATGAATCACAGGCAAAAATTTGCTGGAGCTCCCTTAGCAGCAAAGACTTTGCCATCCCATTACATTTGCCCAAGAGATGTAGCAGTAGCTCTCCCGCCCAGAAAATTATTGCTTAGATTTTTTTGCATGAGAATGTAATTTTTTCCCTTCTAGATAGAGCTTATTCCTCACGAATAATTCAAAGACAAAAGGGTAGCTGGAGCCTGGAAGACCTGTGGGTTTGTTTTCTTCTGCAAGAAAGCTTGTGACTGGAGCAAGTCAGTAAATAACAAACTCAGTCAGAATTTGGCATCTTCACTCATTCTCTACCAGCTGTACTGACAGTCACTTGTCCTCTATGGGTTCTTGGAAAGCCTCTGAATTCTGATTGATTTTGTTTTTTAATATCCTAGGTTATTTGAAAGGTTCCTGTTCAGTACTCCAGCCAGTGGCAGGGAAACTGCAACCGTCAACACGTTTGAGGCAGAAAGCTATCTCAGTTATTCTGCTCTTACATACACTAGTTTTCCTTTCACTAAGGGGTGGGAGTGGAGGCTTAGTCTTGAGTGCCTTCAAGGTCTTTGCAGGCCATGATCTCCCATGGTTATCTTGACTTCTTAAGGGCCAGAAGTGGAAATACATTCTCAGTCTCCACTTAACAATGCAGTCATACTCTCTGCTATTCCTAAAACATGTTCCCCTCTAAGGCTTGGTTAAAGATTTTCCATCTGATGCCAATCAGTCTGTATTAATCAAAGTTCTCCAATAGGAGATATACTTGATAGAATTTGGCTCATGTGACTGTGGGGATGGGCAAGTCTGAGTTTCATAGGGCAGGCTACAAGCCGTGATCTCCAATGAAGGTTTTTTTTGTTTTTGTTGTTTGTTTGTTTTGTTTTGTTTTGTTTTGTTTTAAATTCAGTTTTATTGAGAAATAGTCACATACCATATAATCATCCATGGTGTACAATCAACTGCTCACAGTACCATCTTATAGTTTTGCATTCATCACCCCAATCTATTTTTGAAAATTTTCCTTACACCGGAAAGAATCAGAATCAGAATAAAAAATAAAAATTAAAAAATTAAAAAAAAAATACCCACATCACCA
>PVKY010011071.1:0-12214 GCA_004027775.1 Bradypus variegatus
GGGAGAAGAGAGAGGAGGGAAGGAGGCTCGCCTTCCCTGAGGTCACCGACGGCCCTCGCGTTCACTGAAGGCCACACTCTCGGTCCTGAGGCCTCTATCTCTGCCACGCCTGGAACTCACAGTTCTCTCCCCTCGTGTTCTCCCACTGCACTCGCCTGTCATCTCTGTCTGAGCCCCCCCTCCTGCCCTCTGACTGAGCGCTGGAGGCCCCTTCTCTGCCCCCTCTGCACACGCTGCTGAGTGACCGCACCTGTCCCCCCGTCCTCAGCCGCCGCCTCCTCGATCCACGCTCACGGCCCTCCCCCGTGGGCCTGTCACTGCCCTGCACGCGCTCTCCCTTCTGCCAGCAGAGCTCCTTCCGTCAGACCTCCCAGGGCCGGCGCACGCCCCAAAGGCCATCCCCGGTTCTAACCCTCTGTCCTGCTCCCTCCAGGGGAGGCGCTCAGCTGGACAGGCCCAGCCGCCCCGCTGGAACAGGGAGCGGAGATGCCCCCACCAGGACACTGCCCGGCACTCACCAACTACCTGAACCTAGGGCAAGCCCCGCACAGCTGAGTCCTGCCCTCCAGCCACCCCGTGTCCCCCGCTCGCACGTTCCAGACACCTCAGACTCGGTGCCGAAGCTGAGCCCGCCTCGCCCCAGCCTCGCCCCCCTCCCCTGCTCCCATCTCGGGCCTGTCACTCCCACCCACCCTGCATCGTCACACCTGCTCAGTCCTACTGCGGCCGCCTCCCAGCAGGGCACGAGGGCACCACTCTCTCGATTCGCCAACACCAGCTTCTCTCACTTCAGTTATTTTCAGTCTCCCCTAGTTGCAAACCCGCTTCCCCAGTCTATATTCCACCCCATGCCGCAGGGCCCATGTGACCACCTCACTCTTCTCCTTAAAGCCACCCAACAGCTCCTGCTACCCCCTCATCGTCCCAAGCTTGGCCTCCGAGGGCTCCTTGCCCTGGCACGGGTGTGACTCATAAGCACACCCGCAACTCCTCTGCAGCACACCTCAAAGTGTGGCTTGAAACACACACAGTAACTGTCTTAGGTGAGAATGGTTAAATACGGCAATTTCAAGCTAACGCCATGCTCACTCTCCCTCTATCCGTGAGCTCCCCTGGCACCCAGAGGACCCTCAGGAACCCTGACTGGTGGTAGGAAAGATCCTCTTTAGGTAAAGTGGATCCATTTTCATGTAACATTCAAGATTTCAATTATTTGAGGAAAAATCTGAGAAATCCATGTCAAGCAGCAAACTGTCACTTCGATCAAGCACAGGTCTGAGCCAAGGGCTAAAGGGACAAGTCCCTTCCTTAGGAAATGTGCCTCATGGGCACTCGGCACCTGCATTGATTATTCCCAGTTAATTTGGGATCTGAACCTTCAAAACAACCCTGGAAGGTGCTGTTCCTATTTTACAGCAGGAGAACCTGGAAAATTCCTGAGGCTTCCTGACACGGGAGCCTCTGGAGGTCTTGGGGAGGACCCTGGTGACTGCTGGGGGTGGCTCGTCAGGCGGCCCCCCAGCCCCAAACCGGCGCCCCGAGCGAAGCGACGCGGCGTCTGCGTGCTTGCGGCAGCTGAGGGCTGAGTCAGAGTTTCAGCTGCGGGGAGAGGAGCTCCCCCGGGCCCAGCACAGCCGGCCGAGCTGCCATCACCGGAAAAACTGGCTGTGTCGTGACGAAATCCCACACACCACGGGCACAAACAGCGCTTTTCAAAATACTAAGGAAAACGAAAAAGCATCACATGACTCTATAACCTTTTACTGAAAGTCCTCACTTGCAAGGCGCTACCTGTCATTTGGAACCTCCACCGAGTCACAAGGTAAACAACCCCGCACAGCCAGTCCTCAGGGCCTCCGTTAGTACCGCTCCTTCTCAATGAATCCACTGAATCACAAGGACACGCGGGAAAGACACACGGACGATCTTCCAGAAAACTTTACACTTTGGTGCCTAGACATATGCAATTATTTATCTGGAAATGATTATGGACTCACACGAAGTCGCAGTGGTAAGTACCGTGAGGCCCTGTGTACCCTCACTTGGCTTCCCCAAGGGCTGCACTTTGCGTAATTAGTCTGTGCCGGTTTGGAGCTGCTGTGCCCCCCAGGAACGCCATGTCCTTGTAATCCACTCCTGTGGTGCAGACCTGCTGTGGGGGGGACCTTTCGATTAGGCTGTTTCCATGGAGATGTGACCCCATCCATTCAAGGTGGGTCTTAATCCCCTTGCTGGAGTCCTCTATGGGAGGATAAAAGGCAGAGACATTTTGGAAGAGCTCAGAGAGGCGAAGAAAGAAAACGCCCGGGGAGAAGCAAGAAGGACCCATGGAAACTGAGAGCCATTTTGAGAAAGAACCCAGGAGAGAAGGGACAGCAGACACGGCCACGTGCCTTCCCACGTGACAGAGGAAAATCAGGTGCCAGCAGCCTTTCCTCAGAGAAGGGATCTACCTCCTGATGCCTTAATTAGCACATTTTCATAATTTTAGAACTGTACATTTGTGAACCAATAAACTCCCACTGAAAAAGCCAACCCATTTCTGGTATGTTGTATTCTAGCAGCTTAGCAAACCAGAACAAAGTCCAGGGATTTGACCTGGGTACAATGTGTGTACATAGCTCCGTCATCTTATCACATGGCCATCACAACTTTTGATAGAAAGCTTTCTAAACTATTTAAGAAAGCAAGGCTCTGAACAGTTAACACAATGCAATCTCTTTCTCCATGATTCAGGGTCAACTTTATAAAGCAGAAAGTTAAAATTCACTTACACTGAGAAATAAAACTGCTTAAAAAAACTGATTCTTGTATTTGTCAGTCAGTCAGTATATTCTCCTCACTATAGAAAAAGCAATTTGAGACCCCAAATGCAGCTCAGAAGGCGGCTTCGTGCACACGAACACAGGGCAGGCTGTCGCTGACGGGCGGTGAGCCCACAGTTAACACACGTATATCCATCTCGGATCTTTCTTGACATGTAAAATGAAGGTGCTGACAGACAAGATAGGATTTAACAAAGGATTATGTATACTGAATGTTTATATAAATTTTTTTTAAATGTTAGGATATTATAATAGCTAGAAATGGTGGCTACGTAACACATAGCACTCTTTGAAATGACCTATATAACTACTTGTTAAATTGTACTTTGAAAGTTATTACCTTTCTGTATGTATATTTCACTATAAGGAAATATCTGAAATTGTGGAAATTTAACCCATAACATTCTTTGAAATTTGCTAAGCACTTGCTAAATTGTACTTTGTTATGTATGTATGTTAAATTTCACAAGAATAAATGTATTAAAAAAAAAGAAGAAGGTGCTAGGTTAGATACCCTCAGGCTTTCAGGCAGTCCTCCGACAGGCTGTGCATAACATCACGGCAGACAGAGGACACGTCATTATTCACTCACTCACTAGGTTTTACCATATTCTAGGCAGGGCACCAGGCACGGAGGATAAAGAGACGAACAGCACATTGTCCTTGCTCCCAAAGCCACCGAGGCAAGCCCAGATCATTCTGGGAGAAAGAAGGCGGGAGGGGAGCGTGGGAATGGCTGGAGGGCTTCCTGGAGAAGGGGGCACCTGAGTCACCCAGGCTGAGAGGCAGCGGCTGCAGCAGTCAGCCTGAGTGGGCGTGGAGGGGGACAGGGAGGCAAGGAGGAAAGAACTTAGGGAGTCGGGAGCTGAGCTGCAGCAGTGCAAAGGGCACAGCGGGGAGCACTGAAAGAGGAGGCTGAAGGGAGGCAGGCAACAGACCACGATGGTCCCAAATATCACTGACGGACAATTTCAAAATTGTCAAAATCACCCAACTTTAACAACCAGCAGTATTTGGCCAATTCTGATTCATTTCTACCTCCCTATTCGCCCCAACCTGTATTATTTTAAAAACAAACCCTAGGCCACATATCATTCAATCCACAGACACTTTAGTATCCAACACTAAGAAATAAGAGCTCTTAAAACATGTCTGTGTATAACATCACAGCATGATCATCATAACCAAAACAATAATTTTTATCATCACATTATATCCCATCAGTGCTCAAATTTCTCTGTCTCATGAATATCTTTTTGTAACAAACAAAAAAACTCCCACTCTTTCATTATGGAATGTGGTTCCACAATAACACAACCTTTTTTTAAATGGGAAATTTTGCTACACAAAGTAACAAGAACAGTACAGTGAACTTCCACGTACCCACTGCCCAGCCCAAACAACTCACGGCCAATCCCCTTTCCTGTCACCCTACCCGCTCCATGGGCTAATCTAGGAATCACACACTTCTCCTCAAATAGTTCAGTATGTATCTCAAAGATGTAAATGCTCTTTAGAAAATCACCACAACACCATCACTGAATGTTTAAAAAAATCAAACTGTTTGTACAGATGGGTCATTCACCTCAGAATCCAACACCCTGCTTACAGCTGACCAGCTCTTAAGACTTCCAACACGTTACAGCGCCCTCTTCTCTCCTTGTTCGTCTCTTGCACTCATTTGTCAAGGAAGCTGAACCTTGTGTCCTGTAGAATTTCTTGCCTCCACAGTTGGCTGATTACATCCCATGGTGTCCTTTTCAAGATCTTCCTGTCCTCTAAACTTCCTGCTAAATGGTAGAGGCTTGATCAGATACATTTTTTTCCCCTCACAAACACTCAGGGGTGACTCTGTGCCGATGGTCATTTTAACAGAAGCCGTTCGAGGGACCGTAGCAGATGGGGCCAGATTTGCATTTGTATAAGATCTCCACAGTGGCTGTGTGAGAGCCAGAGCGACCAAGTTAAACAGATGTGGACCCGACCATGAGGGTGGGAAGGAAGAGATGGACTTCCGAGCGGAAGTAAATTCAGCAGGTTCTATATTAGAGAAAGAAGTTTCTATCTAAAGTTTGGGTACATGGGACAGCCTGAAAATAAAGGAGAAGCAGGTTTGTTTGTGTTTTTTTGGGAGGAGGGGATGAGTTCAGTTTTGTAACCGAGAAGTCGTCAATAAATGATTATGATTACTGAATCCTTATATGGATGCCTTTTTACTAGTATATTATGGAATAGCCACCAGTAAAGACCCAAATCTACTGAAATTCACCCAGCTGTACCCAGATGTCTTGATCTTTGATGACTGTATCCTAACCTTACGATTGCAAAGGCCTCGTGATAACACGTAACTGAGCCCTTCACGTTGTTTGACAACTCCGACGTCTTGTGATCATGAGACAGCCCCTTAATGTTAATTAATGAAGGAACTTGAGTCAGCCAGAAATAACCCACCCCAATTCTTAAGCTGTCTTAATAGACAAAGCTGGATCTAACCCAATTGGCCTGCCTGACATGCGCAGTAACTAAAACCTTCACCTGTAAGTGACCCATACCTCATTATACACTAAAAATCATGTCTATCCTATCAAGGCTGCCATCTTCTTACATACATTCTGTGACTAACGCGTAATTAATCTGCCCTTGCTCAATAATTAGATCATCTCTAACCTTGTCACTGAGTCATTTATCTTAAAACCTGCCCATCTTTTGATACAACAAAACTCTCAGAATTACTGCATCTGTGCTCCTTGCTTCATGCTTGGCAATAAACTCCTTCTCCCTCTGGAACCCTGAAATCTCAGGAATGGGTCATTTGTGTCCATCGGGCAGAGAGCCCACCACTTTTATCAGTCATGGATTTAGGCACAGGAAGTGTGAGGTGACTGTGGGACACGCAGATAATGCCAAGAGGCAGGTAACAACACTGTCTGAGGTCTGGGGGAAGGCAGCTGTCAGCAGGGCATGCAGCTGAAACTGGGAGAGGACCCTGCAGAGGGTGGGAAGACGGCCAAGGGGCAGGTGAGAGGGGCCCACGTCACAGACAAGGGCCAGGGAGAATCTGGAGGCACTTGGAGACACATGACGCCAAGAAGCTTAGGAGTGACCAAAAGGGAACGTGTCTATTGATCTGGCAATCAGAGGCCAACTGAAAAGGAACCAGGAGGTGAGCAGAGGTAAGTGTGGATTGTTTTCTCCCAGGTCCAGTTTAAAAAGGGGGAGACAGAGAGGATGGGGAAGATGGAGGAGCGGAAGCTCCAGGCATCAGCCCCTCCACCAGGGCAGCTATTCAACAGGCAGGAACTGTCTGAGTCAACTGTTTTGAAACCCTGGCACCCAGTGAACGGGACGCAGCAGCCAGGGAAGAGCGGGCGGGAGAGGCTGGCCAATTACGGTGGACACCAGTGGGCCGCACTCTGCAGGCAGAGGCTGCTTTCGCCCAGCCCCCGTCTCGTGGCTGCCACTCGCATCCGGCCCCTGCTGCAGTAACCTGGTGCCAGGGTGAGACATAAAGACACGGCTCTCTAAGAGCCAACTGCTGAGCACTGCTTCTGATCAGCTACTGCAGATTACAGGGGACCGCTCTGGGAAAGGCCACGGTCCCACCCGCCCTGGACGAAGAGGAGACTGAAAGATGGTAAACTTCCTCAGAGCTGAGGAGGACAGGTAAGGGCTGCATTTGCTAGGCAGGTGCTGGGCCAAGAAAGCGCAGCTCTGGAGAGCCGTGGGAGAACAGCCCTGCGCCCACCAGGCTCCTCGGTGGGTCCACAGCCTTGTTCCAGCTGAGCAAGACAGAACTGGCAAACGCCTCTCCGCGTGCCCCAGCCCAGAGCCTGACCTCCTGGCCAAGGCAGCTTGAGGACAGCGAAGGCAGAGCGAGAAACAAAGGGGTCAGGCTGCCAGGGGCCACGGCTTACCTGCTTCAAGTCCTGCAGAGGAACGCACAGGAGGGAGAAGGTCAGCTTCCTGGGGGGTTGAGAGGGTACTTGAATTCCTGTGAACAGGGAAATCCTAAGGCTACAGCAAGCAAAAGTCCAGGACGAGACCGGGCCCATAGCAGATGGGGGGGCCCCACACTCAGCCTTCGCCTTGGGCTGACCTGCCTGACAGAAGGGTGGGATGCTGAAGGAAAGCCAGTGCGCAGAGACTGCCAGGTGTTTTCTGTTTAGGTTTGCTTGGTTTTGTAAGCTCCTGACATTCAAGAAAATCTGTGATATCACTACCTGGATACAAACTCAAGAAACAGACATCTCAGGGCTTAAGTCCCAGAGCTAACGTTTTAAAACATTAAAAAGGTACAGTATGCAAAAAAAAGGTTACAAGACAAACAAACGGAATGATGGCCCATCCAAAGGATGAGGATAAATATCCAGAAAACATCAATGAAGAATTGACTCAATACACCAGACAAAGACTTTAAAAAATATGCTCAAGGAGATGAAGGGGGATACAGAGAAAGAACTAAAGGATCAGGAAAACAGTGAACAAATAATGAGAGAAACTCAATAAAGAGATAGAAATGTAAAAATGAACCAAAAAGAACTACTGGAGTTAAGACCGCAATAACCAAAATGAAAAATTTCCAGCTGGTTTCAACAGGACACTAGAACTGGCAGAAGGAAGAATCAGCAAAGCTGACAATTTTGAAATGAGTCAGGCTGAGCAGATAGAAAAGAATCACTATAAAAACAGAACAGCCTAACAGACCCCTCGGACACCACCAAGTGCACCATGCATTACGGGGGTCCCTGAAGGAGAAGAGAGAAATGGGCAGAAGGAATATTCCAAGAAAGGATGACATACAACTTCCCAAACTCAGCAGAACAGATGAATATGCCCATTCAAGAAGCCCAGGGAACACCCAACAGGACAAACTTGGTCAGCCTGTCGAATGCTGAGGATGTGATGGTGAGAGTTCTGAAAGCTGCAAGAGAAAAGCAACGTGCTAAGTACAAGGGAGTGCTGATTAGATTCAGCGCTGATTTCTCATCAGAAACCATGGAGGAAAGAAGGCGATGGGTTGAAATACTTAAAGTGCTGAAAGAAAACAATGGCCAGCCAAAAACTTTAAATCCGGCAAGGCTGTCTTTCAAAAATGAAGGAGAGATTACAACATTCTCGGGCAAACAAAAGCTGAGGAGTTCATCACCGATAGACCTGCCCTACAAGCAATGCTAAAGGGAGTTCTGACTGAAAGGAAAGGACACTGGGCAGTGGTACAAGCGGCATAAGAAATCAAGATCAGTAGTTAATAAATGCCACTATAAGTGTATTGTATATTTTGGCATTAACTCCACTTCTCCTTACAAGTGTTAAAATGCAAATACACAGAAAGTGATGATAAATCTATGGTACTGGACATGCAATGTACAAACATGTAGTTTGTAACAGGTACAAAAAAAAGGTGGGGGGAATGAAGGGGTACAGGAACAATGAATATGCATGCTACTAAAGTCAAGGTGATATCAAGACTAAACAGCAAAATGGCAGAAGAAAGTACTCCATTATCAGTCGTTACTTTAAATGTAAATGGATTTAACTTTCTAGTCAAAAGGCAGAGATTGGCAGAATGGATAAAAGAGCATGGCCTAACTATGTATATGTTGTTTAGAAGAGATTAAACTCAAAGACATAGTAGGTTGAAAGTGAAAGGATGGAAAAAAATATACCATGCACATAATAACCCAAAGAGAGCTGGGGTGGTTATATCAGACAAAGCAGACTTCAAGTAAAAAAAAAACAAAAAAACATGAGGGACAGAGTTCATCATTATATACTGGAAAAAGGGTAGAATCAACAAGAAAATGTAACCATTATGAACATATATGCAGCTAACAGCAGCACCCCAAAATATATGAAGATCAACAAGGAAAGACAGACTTGAAGGGTACGCTAAAACAGCTCGACCTGACAGATACATATAGAGCACTTTGCCCAACACACACAGATATACAATCTTCTCCAGTGCAAGTGGATCACTCTCCAAGGTAGACTGTATCTGAGGTCACAAAAAAAGTCTCAATAAAATAGAAAACACTGAAATCATACAATGTATCTTCTCCAACCACAATGGAATGAAGCAAGAAAGGAGGGATAAATAAAGATTAGCATATATGTGGAAATTAAACAGCATAACCTTAAACAATCAATGGAGGGAAATTAGGGAATATATTGAGGTGAATGAAAACACAGTATACCAAAACTTACGGGATGTAGCAGAGGCAGTGCTGCCAGGGAAATTTATAGCTCTAAATGCATATATGAAAAAAGAAGGAAGATGTCAAATCAGAGACCTAATCTCAAATCTGAAGGAACAGGAAAAAGAAAAGCAAACTAAACCCAAAGCGAACAGAAGGAACGAAATCACCAAGTTGAGATGAGACATAAATGAAAAAGAGAATAAAAAAGACAGAATCAACAAAACCAGATGCTGGTTCTTTGAAAAGGTCATTAATATTGGCAAATTTTAGCTAGACTGATGAAGAGAGAGAGGATAAAATGAAATCAGAAATGAAAAGGGTGACATTACAACAGACCCCACAGAAATAAAAAGGAGTATAAGAGGATACTATGACCTAGATTAGGCAATAAGGTCTTGTTATTCTGTACAGTTTAATGTAATACCCCCATACACCCCAGAATATTTTGGGCAGAAAATAAAAAAGTATTTGCAAAGTCCCCTTGAGGGACTAGGGAAAAATGTAGAAATATTAAACTTCCCTACCTGGGGAATTCCTGATACTCTCGCAAACATCAGGGACTCCCACTTTAATAAGTCAAGCCCTCGATCCTGGGGCTTGCCCTTATGAAACTTATTCCTGCAAAGGACAAGCTAAGCCTACATGAAATTATGCCTAAGAGTTACCCCTAAAGAACCTCTTTTGTTGCTCAGATATGGCCTCTCTCTCCCAGCCAACTCTGCAAATAAATTCACTATCCTCCCCTCTACATGAGACATGACTCCCAGGCATCATGGGATTGAGAAAGCCTTCCTGACCAAAAGGGGGAAAAGAAATGAAACAAAATAAAGTTTCAGTGGCTAAGAGATTTCAAATAGAATTGAGAGGTCATTCCAGAGGTTAACCTTACACATTATATAGATATTCCTTTTTAGTTTCTAATGTATTAGAATAGCTAGAAGGAAATACCTGATTCTGTTGAACTGTAATCCAGTAGCCTTGATTCTTGATAACTGTATAACTATTTAGCTTTTATCATGTGACCATGTGATTGTGAAAACCCTGTGACTGACACTCGCTTTATCCAGTGTATGGGCAGATGAGCAGTAAAATAAACACAAAAATATATAATTAATACTGGGGCTAAGGGGTTTGGGATGTTTAGGGTGTTCTGTTTTTTTTTTTTTTTTTACTTTTGAGTAAGGAAAATGTTCTAAAATTGATTGCAGTGATGAATGCATAACTATATGATGACTATGAGCCACTGACTGTATACTTGGACGGATTATACGGTGTGTGAATATATCTCAACAAAAGTCCATTAAAAAGAAAAAGAGGATACTATGAACAATGTATGCCAACAAATTAGATAACCCAGATGAAATGGGACAAATTCCTAAAACACACAAACTAACTACACTGACTCAAGAAGAAATAAAAGTTCTCAACAAACCAGTAACTAGTAAAGAGATGAAATCAGTAATCAAAAATCTTCTAGCAGGAGGAGGGAAGATGGTGGCATAGAGAGGAGTGGAAGCTGAGCAGTCCCCCTGGAACAACTACAAAAAAACAGAAACAACTAGCAAATAATCCAGAATAACTGCGGGGGACAAACGAGACCGTCCATTCATCACGCACCAACCTGAATTGGGAGGAATGCCCGAGACCACAGCATAAAATCTGTAAGTAAAACCTGCGGATCCAAGCCGGGAGACCCCTCCCCCATAGCCCGAGCTGCAAAGCCTTGTGGTGCCAGAGAGAAGCTTTCTCCCAGCAAGCAAATATAGCTCAGCTGAGCTCCAACTGGGGTTTTAAGGAGCCAGTGTGAACTGCTCACTACAAGTACGAATCCCCAGAAAACAGACAGAGGCTTTGGGTGACGACTGACCTTGCTTGGACTCGGTCTGAAGGGGAATATCTGTTTCTTTTTCGGCGCAGTGGAGAAAGCCCCAGCCATTACAGTTCCCAGGACCTGTGACTCAGAGAAGGGCGGAGATAGCACAAGCAGAGAGAGAGACGATTGAAATGCTAATGACCTCCCCCAAGGGGGTCTATCATCTCTAAGAGGAAAGGGGTGGGGCCCTTTCCATTCATGACTCCCTGAAAAGGGGAAAAAAAAAATCCCAAAGGACAGCAATCAGCTGAGGGCAAGAAGAGGGGCTCAACCCAGCCTCAACTGCAGAATTAATTAACAAAGTAATTAACTAATTTTGGGAGCTGGGGGTGCTAAAGAAGGGCTGGGCTCCGAGAAGTGGGGGCACCTAAAAGCAGACACCCATTCCCAGACTCCAAAGAAGCCATTTTTGTTTTCCCCTGCATTTTGTCCCTTCTGGCTTCTCACTGATTCCTTATCTTTTTGCATTTCAATAGTCCCCAGCAGGGGTGGAACCGAATCTTTTTTTTTTCTTTTCTATTTTTTTTTTAACCTAAAAGTAACATGTGTGGTTGTTTTCTATCAGGAAGCCCTGAAGGTCTCCACCCCATCTTTAATTGGCAACTCAGGCTGACCATGGAATCTAGCTGGAGAAGCCCCAAAGAGGAGAGGGGATTAGGGAATAGTGCTCCTGAGAGACAACTGGAGTTCTGAGGATTGGGAGAGTGGAGAGAGGTCCAGCTCAACTGGCAGTCCTCCTCCTGGGAACTCATACCCCAGGGGCTGGAATTCAGATTCCTGCTTCAGTCAGACACGCCCCTGACAGGATCAGAGTCACCAGGAGAACTAAAGTCTCCACACCTCCTTACACTGGTGGGGGAGCTGCAGGCTGGCAAGTGCCACCTGGTGGACTGGAGAGGAAAAGCACCAATTCTAAAGGCCTCATAGGAGGAGACCCACTCACAAAAAGGCTACATAGAGGCAGAGCAAGAAACAGAAAAAACAAGAGGGGAAAATTTCCCAACTCTTATAAAAGACAGAAAATTAGAGATTCAAGAGGTACAACGTACCCCAAATAGAACAAATCCCAATAGACCTACTACAAGACACTTACTGGTCAGATTGTCCAATGTCAAAGACAAAGAGAGGATTCTGAAAGCAGCAAGAGAAAAGCGATCCATCACATACAAGGGAAAGTCGATAAGACTATGTACAGATTTCTCCGCAGAAACCATGGAGGCAAGAAGACAGTGGCATGATATATTTAAGATACTGAAAGAGAAAAACTGCCAACGAAGAATTCTATATCCAGCAAAACTTTCCTTCAAAAATGAGGGAGA
>PVKY010011072.1:0-12243 GCA_004027775.1 Bradypus variegatus
CATATAAGGACACCTCTCAAACTGATTTAAGGGCCCACTCCAATCCAGTTTGGCCACTTAACTGAGGATATTTTCAAAGTCTCTATTTCCAAATGGGGTCTCATTCACAGAACGAGGGGTTAAAATTGGAACGTATCTTTTGGGGAACACAATTCAATCCATAACAAGATGGAAGAATTCAAATGATCAGGAAATGGAGTGAGTCCCTTTCATCGTTTCTCCCCACACTTCTGAAAGAACTTTCTTGACTGTTTTTCAGATAAAGACCACAGCTCGGAAAAGTTGGTGCTTCTCCTTCATTGCACATTTAGTAAATTGCCTTGGCTGAGGTTTGATCCATAGTTTCTTACTCTCCTCTACCAATCTACCCAAGAACAACAGTCGTAGCTGTTTAGAATGCATATAGAGCCATATGCTTTACAAAATGCTTTCAGATACACTCACTAAATGGGTGTTTTCTGAAGATGGGCATGATGCAGTCATGAGTGACATGATTTTAGAAATTATTAAACATATCTAAATGTTAATATTTAGAAAATTAATAACTATCTCTTTTTCCACAATTCACTTTATGGTAAGGAATATCGGATTTCTGTAGACAACAGTGATATAATGTTTCCTTTGTAAATATATTTGTAGAGTGCTCTATGAAATAAGGAAAAATCAGTTTGAAGAAAAATGTTAAGTAAAGGATAATACGCAAAATACACAAATATGGCCAAGACTGTAAAGGCATTAGGTGAGTGACTAAAATTTGGGAAACCTTGCTCAAGCAGAGTTAGTAAACATTAAACCTGAGGATAGAGATATTATTAACCCCATCTTTCAATGAGGGAACCATATTCAGAGAGGCCAAGACCATTATTAATGCACAAAGCCAAGGGCAATAGTGATTCAACCCAGGTTTTCTAATTTAAAACTGATGTTTATGACATCACTCCTCCATGGACTCTTTCTTCATTCAGTTATTAAGGAAATTTTCATTGCACTTCTTAATTCATTCATTCATCAGATTACTCTCACGTCTGCGTACATAGATTACTTTCAGCCACACCAAAACTCAACCCATTTGCCCCAACTTGAATTGTCCCCTGTGTTGGTTCACCTTGGTGGAGGAAACCTGTTTAAGGATGACCACCTTTTTCTTTGCAGGAAAAGGCAGAGAGTATTTTTTCACTTGAAACTCCATCTCCCAAGCCCCACAAGCTGGGCAATGAATATGGTCTCCAGCCTGTCGAGAGTTAAGTTTCCATTTGGGGGAAAGTCAATCTCCTCAGCTCAAAGAAAAGCATATTCAGAAAGAGGGACCAGAGCACACAGTACAGGCAGCATCTTGAACATCACATATCCAAAAAAATGAAATGCTGATCTGTGAGTAAAGAAATCAGAACCATATGTTTTTTTCCCCCTTAATAGACATATGGGCTTTACAAAACAGGGAGAAACATACTTGGCAAAATGCATTTCAAATTTTACTCAAACCACAAAACTTTAAAAATAACATGTCTAATGAGCCCAAAATGTGTTCTTGTTCACCCTAATTCATCTAACACCATTTCTGTGAACATTTATGCCTACTATGTGTCAGGTCCATGAGCACACACACATAAATACTGAGAGTGGGAGACAGGTGTGAAAACAAATGTGCAATGTTCTATAATATATTGATGTAAGTTTGTGGGAGAGAGCATGAGCACTCAGAGGGTACAAGACTGGCCTGAGAAAGCTGCTAAGAGGGGTAACATTTGCACCACAATACCACAGATAAATAGGAGCCTTCCCATAAAGAAAGGCAGGAGAAGAAAGTTGCAGGCTAAGAGATCAGCAGGAACAAAGGCATGCAAGGGGGTAGTGGATTCCAGCATTTTCCAGGATGCTATAGCCCAGGGAGCTGGTGCTGGAAAAGTACGACATTGGCTGGACATGAGATTTACAAGCTTAGCTGGTCAAGGCCACTTAAGGAACTTGAACCCAGAACAAGCCATGGGAATAAACAACTTCCTGATTAATTATACAAATAATATATAGTCATCATTTTTTTTAACAAGAGAATGAAAAGTGAAGCATAAATTAGAAGTGCCTCCTCAATCCTCACCTCCCAGTCAAACTTGACTGAGGATGAAATAAGAGCTCCCCGTGTATCTTTCTAGAAATTTCTATACGGAGATAGCGTAGAATATGTGTGTGTGTGTGTGTGTGTGTGTGTGCATGTGTATATATGCATGCTCTTAGAGATGCAAATTTTTTCATGTTTGACCATGGAGGGTTTTTTTCCCCCTTTGGTAACAACTTTATTGAGATATAATTCACATATCATAAAATTCACCCATTTAAAGTATACAATTGAATGGTTTTTAGTATATTCACAGAGTTGCACAACCATCATCACAATCCATTTTATATAATTTTCATACCTCAGAAAGAACACCATATTCTTTACCTATCACTCCCTAATTCCTAATCCTCAGTCCCCTTCTTTCCCACCTCCCACCCTAAGCAACTACTAACCTACTTTCTGTCTCTATAGATTTGCCTATTCTGGACATTTCATATTAATGGAATCATATACTATGTGGTCTTTTGTGACTGGCTACTTTCACTTAGCATGATGTTTTCAAGGTCTATCCATGTTGATTCATCATAAAAAGCAACCATGGGGAATTTTTAAGCAGGGCTGTGACATAGTCAGAGCTGTGCTTTAGAAAACTTGCAAGATTCTCAAAGGGCCCTAAGGAAACACCATCCAGGAGTTTGGCTGGAGTCTCCCCACGGCTGCACAGGAAGGCCCAGTTCTGCTGAGCCACGTCCATGGGCACTCCAGGATCTTTCTCAGACCCAGAGTTTTACAAAATGAGTCTCTTACCAGATTTTTTTTTCCTGCTGTGCTATTTACTTCCATTCACAGAGTAGCTTCAGTTCAATAAATGATGTGTTTGCCATCAGAACAATTTGATTCTCGTTCTAATTATAGCAACAAGCTGCTTCCCCTAAGAATATTATGGGTGTTTCATTATTTTAAATTGTTATCTTCCATATTAATTACAGAAACAGTTGATCTTTTCTGATAAGCAAGCAGCTGCAAATTCCCTTTTTATGTCTCATTGTAATAGGTGAAGCATCAGGTAAAAATTAAATCAAATCCTAATACAAGTCATGATAGAGGCAAATGTAGGCTGCAATGTGTTGTCTCTGGTTGGCCTGGAATGCTGTTTTCCAGAAGCACAGAGCTGCCTGGCTTGGCACACAGGCTCAGTGCTGCTGACCAAGGTCTTGTAAAAATATCTTTTCCCCAAGATAAATGAATAATTGGTTAATTGGCACAAAGAACTAATCAGCACCTGAAATGGGGGAAGCCAGCGAGAGGGGTGACCCATAATTAGGGCTGTGCTCACTGGAAGGAGAGGGTGGCAGGACCCAGGTTTTAGGGAAGGCTCTCCCTGCAAGGAGGGAGGCCAAAGGCTCAAGTGACTCACCTTAGATGTTCTTGCTTGCAGTCAGGAGTGGGGACAGGTGGAGCCGCCCCAGCCAAGAGCCCAGAAGCTAGAATATGCCCAGACAGGCTGCCCGCCTTCCCCTTCCTGGTGAGGCCCGGGCACGTAAAGGCCAACCCCAGGGGCAGAGGTGGAGTGATTCCAAAGGAGTGTCCTACATCTGGCGTGACCTCCCAACACAAGAGAGAGAAGCTGGGCCATCGCCTGGCCCCATAACTCTGCTTCTGGTCCCCAGGCCCTTTGGCAGTTCACCCATTTACATTTGATCCTTCCTCTCTTAGCTCATGTATGTGCCATCCCAAGGTATTGAAGCACCCATTAAAACATGTGCGCGCACGCGCACGCACACACACACACACACGTACACTGCAATACAACTGGATAAAAAGTAAGATAATAATTCAAAGTAAGAGAAGATGGACAGCAGATGAGTAAAACTAACATGGTAAAATTAGCACAGCAATATATGCTAGAAAGTCCTTCATAACTGCTAACATTGAAAATTTAGCTCTGAGCTTCCTAGCAGCTAAAGCAAAGAAGGAAACACAGTCAATTATAAGATCTGTAGTCTCCAGAGAGAAAAAATATGAGATAAGTCATTTAGGAGGATTCAAGTCTGAGACAAATTTCTCTAGGATATCCTCATAAAAAGAACACTACGTGAGGAAGTTGTGAAAGGAATTGACAACATCCCTAGTGCCAATCCCAGAATAAACCTATTTCTTGACACCCCTATAACAAGCAGAAGCTATAATATTAAAGTGCAGTTCCATTAAAAGCCCTGTGAGGGCAAAAGTCGCAGAACCCCTTGCTGATTTTACCTTGAAGAGTCAATGCCCAGAAAGTGAGATGTTTTAATTGCACATAATCACCAACACATGTAAAAGAAATCCATGGCAAAGCTGACATTCAGAATGTCTGGGAAGCAATGGAAGAAGGCCTCTAAGAAATTCAAGGCCAGCATATAAAAAGACAAGCTATGAAAAAATCTCCTTTCTGCATCCTTTTAACAAACCCTCACTTTGGTACGATGTGTTACACTTAGATGCAGCACTGTCCCATCGAACTTTCTGTGATGATGGAGATGTTCTATGTCTGGACTCGCCAATCTGGCAGCCACATGTGGCAACTGAGCCCTCGGATGTGGCTGGAGTGACTGAGGAAACACAGATCCAATTGTATTAAATTTTAACCAATGGAAATTTGAGTTCACACAGGGGGCACATGGCCAGCGGCTACAGGAGTGGACAGTGCAAGGGTGCCATTCACGTTCTCCATCCCTGTAGTTCTGCATCTTCATGTATGTTTTTTCCTGTGTGAACAAGATTTACTCTTGTCCCCATTCAGACTTGAACACACAGCAATGTGAGAGCCAGCCAGAGAACGAGCCCTTGCGACTTACGCTAAGGCCCGCCTGGGGTGGCCAAGAGAGCAGAAGTTCTGTAGTCACCAGAAAGAGGCTCAAACCTTGACTCCATCCTCAGGTAGCTAGGTGACCTTTGACATAGAGTATTTGCTTCTCCAAACCTCAGTTTCCTCATCTCTCAAAGAGGAAAAGCATCCCTACCTTGTTGAGATATGAAATCACCTGGAGACCAGTTGTGAATACAGAAACCGACACAAAGTTCAAGCAGACGAACCCCAGAGTGAGAACAAGGGGATCTCAATTGAAAGGAGATTATGTCCTTGTCATCATTTTTTTAACACCAAGCAGGTATGAACATATTACTCGTGAAATGTTTTAAAATAAAGGATAAAAGCTAACCAAAAAACTAAATAAATATAAAAACTACCGTGCTTGCCTTTGCTTTAATTATTTTTTCCACTTTTTATGCATCACTGAGTTGGAATGGACCACTTGTTCCCTCCATTTTTCAATGACTATTTATCAACAAGTGCCCATAGGTCCCCGGCCTCCAGCAACACTGTGGGGGAGCCCGGTAGGGCGAGTTGCTCACCTCTCAAACAGGATGGCCTCCCTTCCTGCCAGCTCCCAGCTTGTACACACTAAATACAAATCCCCATATCCCAAATACAAACCCCCACATCCCAACTGCCCCACCACGCGCAGTTACTGGGGCAGTGCTTCCCGCCAAGCACTGCAGATGGCGCAGGGAAAAGCCTCGGTCAAGCTTACGTGAAACAACAGCTCTTATTGCCTTACGAAAATTCAGGCAACCCCGAAAACCAATATTTTGTGATGTGTTTACCTTGAAATGCAAACGATGCTAACTAGATCTAAAGCCAGTGGGAAGAGGTGGGGCGTTTCTCGACGTGGCCCCCTTTTCTCTCTCCTGGAATGAGGGGTATGGGTCTTTCCGTCAGCCCACCACTTAAAAGTGCTCCCTCAAATCCGATCACGTCACTCCTCTACCTTTATGTGGCACAGCGGGTCCCCAGGGCCCCCAGGACAACATGGAAGTTCTTCAACAGGGCGTTCGGGGCCCCCCTTGCTGACCCTCCAGAGCCATGCCCTGCTCCCCGCTCCCGGCTCGACTCCTCTCCGTGGCCCTGGGCCTGCCTGGCTGCCTCCTGCCTCCTTTGCTCTCCATGCTCTCCGGCCCTTACCTGTCCTCACCTCTCCGTTTCTTGGTTAAATCCCGGGTCACCTGGGCGAGCTCTCCGTGATCCAGCAGCCCTGCGGTCGCCCGCGATCTCTGTGCACGTGCCTCTGGAAGGCCTGGAATCACTTCCTCATGGGTCCCGGGGGTGGGTGGGCGTCCAGGCTTCGTTAAACCCGGTTGCTGGTGTGTACGAAGTTCTTACTCTGTTCCCAGCGCTATCGGGGTGGCCTTGTTTAATCCACAGCAACCCCCGTACCCGCACAACTGGGTGAGACAGCCACTATTATTGCCACTTTTCAATGAGGAAACTGAGGCAGGGAAGGTTAAGTGCTTTGCCCAAGAGAACACAGCTTCTAAGCCACAGGGATGTGGTGTGACTACAGGCAGAATAAATTCCTAATCCAAGTCTCAGCTTCTCTCTGCTCCCAGGAGCTGGACCGATGCCTGGCACATAAGAGCTCAATAAATAACAGCGGATTGCCTCTGTGAGCCGAGGGATAAGAAGCTGGGTCACCCCCACGGCCAGGCCTCCGGGAGACTGACTCATCCCACCACAAGCTCCGCTCAGCCTCTCCGGGACTCACACCCTCAGCGGGGCTGGCTCAGGTCAGTGTGCCCCATTGGCATCTCCATCCTGGCTCATGTCATATGATTCCACTCCAACACCTCAGTCTGCTTCAGTCTTACTCTTTCTCTGAGAAGGTCCAATGACGCCTTATGTTCTTGGTCACATCTTTCTGATTATTCTGCCTTCGAAATTCTTTCACCTCTCCTTTAAGCTCAGATTCAACTAACATATATTGATCAGCAACCATGTGCTACTACCCCAGGCGCTTTCCTGTGTGCCACTCCTTTAGTCCTCCCCAAAGCCTAGGAGGTCATTGTGATCATTCCCATTTAGCAAACAGAAAGTGGATCTCAAAAGATTTATGTCATGCAGCTAACAGTGAGAAGGTAAGGACTCACTGCCACGCATATGTTTCTCTACCAAGATCCATGCCACAAGGCACAGTGGCCGAGTTGCTAACGTAAATGAACAAAGTAGGCCAGGAAGGAGTTTTTGGTCATTTTTCAGTTATTTTTTTTAGGCATCTTTTCTTATACCTTTTGTAATTCTTGCAATATTTTATTTCATAATGAGACCTTAAGTTGCATTCTTGCAACAGAGAAATCTTTATTATTTTGCAGGTCATTCATGTAAAAATGGTTTTCCTTCTCTCTTATCTTCCTGATACAAGGCATATTTCACTTTCCTCTTAACTCTGCTATGGGTAGAACACAGTGTAAGTAGGATAGTAAAGAGTGCCTGAGTCAGACAGACAGCAGGGAGTGGTGGCGACTGCAGTATATGCAAGAGTGCCTGCTCCATGTAAATGCCACTGCTGTGATTGAATCCCAATTAACTGCTTTTCCAGGATTTCCAGATCTACCCACTTTTAAAGATAATCAGGCAATAAAGATTTTAATGTGGAATCTGAATTCAAAATTTGGCAACTAATTCAAATGTTTTCTGTTCTAACTTTCCATATTTCAGTCTTTCTTTAGAATAAAATGGCCAAATAAAACTTATCCATAGGCCTAAGAAAGCTTAAAATTGCTAGCTTGTGACTTATTTTGCAACATAGATGGCCACCTCCAGCACTCTGCCTCACTTGAGTAGCCTATCTTATAAATTTGTGCTTATTATATTTTGTTTCTTTGCATAATTTCCTATCTCTACTTTAGCCCATGGCTTCCTTGAGGGCAGAGATGCTTCCTGACACTGCTTCTAGAGCCCACAAGGGGTTTTCCACAATACTGAGCCTTAGAAATTTCTCCTGATGCAATCTTTGATTAATTGACTTCCTTATTAGAGCAGAGAAATTCTTTCCTAATTATCTGCCAGACACAGATCTGTGTGCTAATTATCTTATGACAGAATTATCTGATTTGGTCTCATAGCTTCACTACAAGGCAGACATAATCCCCATTTTAAAGATAAACAAACTGAGGCTCAGCAAAGTTGAGTAATTTGTGCACCACAGGTCAGCATACAACCCATGTCTGTTTAACTTCAAGAATGCCTTTTCCTTACTACCTCATGCAGCCAAACAAAAGCCAAAAGTTTCCCAAGGATTTTGTTTGAAACTATGTATTTCAGTTAAATGACCTTTGAAAGTGCAAACATAGAAGGAATGAGTCAAATCCTGGAACGGTGATTAGAGTTTGTACAACTGCACAATGCCCACAGACTCCTTTTAGACAGAGGGCTGAGCTGGTTGCTTCAGCACACAAGTGAAAATCTCTCCCTTTAAAATGCTGAAAGGCAAATCAAACCCTTTTGGAATGATTCCAATTCAGGGACTTTAAAAGAGAATTTCTCTCCACCAGTCAGGGCACGTCGAGGAGCCAAGCAAAGAGCAGAAATGACAAGTGCCAACCCCAGCAGTCCACCGAGGCTTGTCCCTCAGATTCTGTGAACTGGCATCACTGCAAGTCAGGGGGTGCTCAGGAGCCTGAAAGCTTTCCCATGGGATCAGCAGAGCCCCTCTCCTGAACCCCACCCAATCCCTAGAGCCCTGCCAAAGCAGTCACCATAAAGCAGAACTTGCCTGTGAGAGTGAGTGAGGAATTTCGGGTCCTAGCCCCAACTGTGCTCAAATTGCTGTGTGGCTTTGGGTAAGTCCCTTAACCTCTCTGGACCTCTATGTTATTATCATTAAAACCTGCATATGGCAGGGCAAGGAGGGGGTCTGCTGTCTCAGGCTCCTTGCAGCTCTGATGGCTCAAGATTCCATTGCATTCTTTCCAGACCCACGCTATGGCGGTTACCTTGGAGGCCTCCTTGATTGGCCCTTGCCGATACATTCTTCCATCCAGGCACAGGAGCCGGGGGCCCATTTTTTCTTAAAGCATTTATTGCTCTGTTCAAGAAATAGCCACGTAAACACTTCTAACTGCCAGCTATCTATCTGCCTATCTATCTATCTATCTATCCCCCTGAGGTAGGTACAGCTATCATACCCATTTTAGAGATGAGGAAACTGAACCATGAAGAGGTCAAGTTTGCCCAAGTTCATACAGTTGGCAAGCCTAGAATCTGGGATTTGAAGATAGGTCTGTACAGTTTCAGAGAACTTCCTCTTCACTATTCTACATGTTCTCTACATGTCATTTTGGAAGCTCCCCAGGTAATTAAAATGTGCAGACAAGTTTGGGAATTACTGCGCCATCCTCTAAAGCCTCCCTGTCTCCCAATGGGTGGGAGAGGAAATGACCAGGTATACAGAAATCGGGCTTTGTAATCAGCAGAACCAACTTTACCTCCTGGCTCTGTCACTGACTTCACAACACACCCCTTCTTCTCCATCTGTCCCATCACTCTTTGCTCCAACATTAGCTGAATAAGTTACATAATTTTTCTGGGGCTCAGTTTTCTCATCTTCAAAATGACTTCATTATCCAACAGGTTTTTCATGAAGGGTAAAGGAAACAAAGTATGTCAAGTAGAATAACTGCTCAAAAAAACAAAAACAGAAGCAACAGAAGTGTGTTGAATCTGAATAGCACATTTTCCCCAGCAATCTCACATAAACACACACACATACACACACACACATAGCAATGACATGAAGATAAGTCCAAATTGATTTCTGTAATAAACAGCTATCTTCTTTAATGATGAAGTTTTCATTTGCATTTTATAAAGAAACCAACAAAATTTCCCAGTCTTCTTGCTGCTTGATAGTTATTTGTCTTTATTCAAGTTCAGAGAAGAAAAGGCTAGATTGACTAAAGATGCTTTCCTGCCTAGAATGGCAGTGGTGGTGAGGGCTTTTTCATAAATCTGAAAAATAAAAGTGTTTTCATTTTCTTGTTGCTGTAATAACCCTGCGTGCAAGAGAAATGAGAGTCTATTTTCTAACTGAAATTGTTTTCCTCAATCACGGGCTCGCTCTTCACACTTGTTGGCTATTATTGTAGGGTTGCTAATGAATGCTGACCTGCTACTAGCACTTGAAATAATGCATTCTTTTTAATACACCAATGATGCCTTAAATTACATGGAGGTTTCAAATAAGAGGATAATGTCTGCTTTACTTGGGTGGCACTATTCATTAGAATTGTCTTTTTACCAATCTAACCAATCTTGTTAATGGAGTAACCCATGTTCAGGTTTTATTTTTTATCACTAGAAGATGCCGGAATATTGCCATTCGCTATTATATAGGTTCCTTGGTACCTCTACATTGGTCACTTCATATTGAAGATTCAGTTTTGTTGCTGTTTTTTGTTCTTTTTTAATCCCTGGAATACAACCCCAACTCTAAAATCTTCATTCCTACCAAGTCATCATCTTTCTCTCTTACTCATCAGTCATCCCCCTCTCTTACTCATCAGTAGTCCCCATATTTATTATGACCATCGATCTGATCTTGTCTTACCACTCCAATCCATCCTCCCACAGCCACTGGAATTATCTTTTCAGAGCACAGATCCAATAACCTTGTCCTCCTGAATTAAAACATCTTTTGACCCTCCACCATGCACAAGAAAAAGTTCAGTATAGGTAGATGGCTTGGGTGCCCAATGCCCACTGCCCACTCCCCACCAGGCTTCTTGAGCCACAGGCAGGAGGACTTCTCAGCCTTCTCTGAGAATGCCGTGCACTCCCACATTGGGAGTCTTTGTTGCTGTAGTTCATTTGCCTATATTGGGAAAGGAGGGATATAAATCTAGCATTTGTTGAGCAACTATTATGCACTGTGGGCTTGGTAGGTTCTCTGCATGTGTCATCCCTTTCCTACCATCCCAAGTGCATCCTTGAAAATGAAATGCAAACACCTGCTAAGTGCAGCCTTCCTGTGTGTCTCAAGGGCTAGTCCTCTTTCCTGCCGCCTGACCACCATACCTGGAACTGTATTTATAGCACTGTGCCTTAGCTCAGGTTTCCTTGCTGCAGAGCTTGAATGAGTCTTCTCGTTCATGTAATTTATTGAGGGACAGCTGTTCTGTGAGCCCTGTAAGGAAGGTGGGCAGCAGGATAGTGCAGGGGAAGAAGCTATAGAAAGATGTGGCTTCCACTGAAGTCCAGCGTCCACCTGATCCCGTGGGGAGCTCTGGAGCCTGAATGCTGCCACAGAGCTGCCTTGCCTCGAAGTCGGCAGCCACGATCTTATATTCCTTATCAGCCAGGCACTGGCTGTCACCATGCCCCTGGCTAAGGTGGGGAAGGCATAACCTCCCAGGCATCTCTATTCCAGGTAGCTCCATTGGGATAATGATTTTCTGGACAAGCACGTGGCTGTGGGCCATTAGCCGTCCACACTCACAGCAGCCGAGGGATGGCTGCCCCCGACTGGTGGACTGGTCGTGATCTGGGGCTCTGTCACCAACTGTGCTGCTGCTTCTTTCTTTTCTTCTTTTTTTTCTTTTTAACATGGGTCCTGGCAATTTGCCTGTGAGGCCTTCAAAGTTACTGACTATATCTTTTTCCATATTTAAATCTCAAGAGCCTAGCCCAGAATTGCACACTAGGAGCACTGTGTTGTTTTGAGTGAGCTGCCCAACTACGGACCTGTGCTCACCAGAGAAGGGCTCCAGATTCTAAGATTTTAAGAAGCTGCTAGACCTCGCCTTGGCCTTCCAGTAGGTTGCTGTCCTTTTAGGGAGGTGGGAGATCCCCATACTGAGAATTATCGTTGCAACTTTATCTGAGGGTGTGTTAAAAGAATGGCAGATACAGTATTGAGTTTCAACTACATACCAGGCACTGTGTCAGGAGTTCATTGCATGTGGTGTGTGCAAACATTAGTTTGTTTTTGGACCATGATTATTGAAGAATACACTTCCCTGCCTCCTCAAGGAGTAGGATTTATGCATTCTAAATCATATTAGGGGTTTTCTTCCATTGTGAAGAATTAAGGAAGAGAGAAAATGGAAATAGCCTGGGGCTAAACGATTCATGTAATACAGAGCTGAGAGAGAGAAATAGACAAGTTTTGTGGGCTATGTTTGAGTTGCAAGCAAGAGAGTGAAAATTTTGAGAATTAACTCTGGGAGTTTTCAATATGAGAGTGATAGGAAAAGTAGAATTTTAAGATATTCAAAGTATATTAACTATGTAGTTCTTCCTCTTTCTTTGATATTTCTTTAAGTGGATAAATAAACTTTTAACTACTGTCTGGTTGTTGGAATGTGTTTCGTTG
>PVKY010011073.1:0-12234 GCA_004027775.1 Bradypus variegatus
ACTTTTAGTTACCCCTGAGGTCATCAACACCATCAACACTGTAGAACCATGGAAAAGGGGACCAGAGAGTCATTCAAGCAGGATGTCATCACTGTTCTCAAGTATGTGAATGTTCCAGCTTTCCCAAGGATTATTTCCTTGCCTCCTTTCCTGTAGAGGTCACCATTTTGAGCCCATTGTGTTTACTCACCTTGCTGCCTGTGGCTTCACACATTCGTGTTGACCACAGCCTGTAGTGACACCCAGGCCTTATGGGGGTGTCTCTGGCCTAGGTTGGATGTGAATAGCGTTTCCTTGAGGACCTAATCTGAAAGAAACCCTCTTCCTTATTTGACATAGTGTGAATGATGGCATCAGGAATCCTTCTAAAAACAAGAAGATAAATATGTCTATTTCATGTGATCTTTCCAAAGAGAGGCAACCTCACATTTTCTGCTAGAGATGCCTTAGGGTCCAGGAAGATTAGTGTTTGGACACATATTCCTTCTTTAGTTTTGCATGCATTTTGGATTCTTGGCTGAGGTTTCTTTTGCTGACATTGGCCATGGAAAGTAGCTACTTTGTCTTTGATTTTCTAGGTTGTGATTTCCACAGTCTAACCCTCATAGGTGGTACAGAAAAAAAAAATTAAAATACACAAATCTCTTCAAGTCTTCCCTTAAACATTACTTTATCCCACCCTTACTTTCCAGTATGTTAGCTACAGCACTTTGCATATTTGTGATTGCTTAATTCGTTGTTTGAATTTGTCTAGTAAGTCTTTTTGACGAAGCTGGAACTCCATGAGGTTCAGGCTGTCTATCTTATCCACTCCTATCTCCAACACCTCATCAGAGCAAGCATTTGATTTTCTGTTGCCTGACTGCCTGATATTTTATTTCACAGGAACAGACAATCTACAGATAAATGTCACCCCAACTCCAGAGTCATTTCCTCACCGGAAATTGTTACCAATTTCACCAACATGGCCTTTCTCAGAAGTCAAGTCTTCCTTAGCAGTGGACAGAATCAAGAACGTGCTGGGACAGTCCCCTGACAACACCAGCTTGCTTCAGTTAGCCTGGACACCTCTGCCTAAGATGCTTCGCAGAACCAGGGCTCACGCGGATTTCTCTTCTTCCTTTTACCAAGGAAGTGGACACAGCGCCTCCCTTGAGCCTTCCAAGGATTCCACCGAATCCCTGCTCCAACCAAGACCTCAAGGGAGAAAAGAAGCAGCCGATGCTTCAGGTTTGCCTCATACCAGCATGCTCCCCATTTTGTTCACAATCCCATCAGTGACACCCTTGAATGCTGTCCTCCCATTTCAGCCAGTACCGTTAAGGGCTCCCTCCACATCAAAGCAACACACCCCACGGTTGGGCCTTCTTCCACTCCTTCCCCCACCTTCATCCTCTTCATTGGCTCCTGAATCACTTCATTCCATCATCTTTTCTAAGCCAACAGAGCAACCCACCAAAGTGCCTTTATTCCCTCAAACAACAGCTCCAGCTGATTCTTACTCAAGTCAGAGCATAGCTAATCCCCTAAGCCCATTTGCTAATGAAATGAACCATACTACATCCAAAACCACCCAGGATTTAATAGGCATCCCTCATCTAGGTTTTCCTGGATCCTCAACAAAACAATATTCTAAGTTGTCCCCAACAGAGAAACCCCACTCAGCAAGCTCACCCTCACCTGGGGTTTTGAGCTCTGTAGCAGAATCAGCCCATCTGTCTTCCCCTCCCCTAGCACCAGGAAGTCTTCTTTGGCTTCCAGATGGAACTAACACATTGTCAAACTTGGAAGTAGCTCCAAGTCCTGCATCTACTCAGCCAATCAGAGCTGAAGTAGTTAAAAAAGCACACCAGAGGGTGTCTTTGCCAACTTTTAGGAGCACAGCAGCGACCCATGAGGTTGAGCCTTCACTTTTCCAGACCAAAGAATCAGTGGCAGTAGAAATGACCAGCAGAAAGCTTGTTTCTGCCCCCGCAGAAGACTCTGCTAACCCATCGCATTTGTTGCCAGCTCCAGCAAGTTTCGGAAGGCCTGCCCTTTCAGCAGAACACATATCTTTCTCTTTGATGCCAGCTCCTCTGCCTTTCCCCCCAGCGGGTCCAAGGAAGACCAGCCTTTCTGAGGCAGCTCCGGCATCACCATGGAACAGCACAGCAGACTCTCCTGGACAGAATGATGCCTCGACATCCACCATGCGAAAAATGCCAACCCCGAAAAACGATGTCAAGTCGGGATCTCCTCCTACTGCAGCTACTGACTCCCTCCTCTCAAGTAAATTTCCTAATCTTCTTTCCACGACTTGGACATCTCTCCTGCAGAAAGAAGGGAACATGACAGCTGTTTTAAAGGAAAACGAAAAGGCAAATATGACAGTTCCTCTCCAGACCCCTCAGAGGGAAGAGATTTCAAGCCTTCATGCTGTAAATGGATTCATTTCTGAATTTAGCACTGATCATATATTGTCTACTATCACTATAATACCGAGAACAAATCTCACGCCTTCAGAATCACCCCCATCTTCCATCCCATCCATACACACCATCCAGACAGTTTCTCCATCTCTTGGCTTTTCCAATACCATGTCAGAGACATATGTAGCTGCTATAGACCATTCTGAATACTCAGCTTCAGCATCCAAGCAGGTGACAGCATTTCCCTCCTCCACTAAGGTTTATGATTCCTCCACAATGGCAGACATGAAAAAGCCAGCAGTCACAGATATTTTCTGGAGTTCTCTTTCAGTAGGAACTGGACCCCTTTCCACAGAATCAAGAATATCTGGCTTCCTGCAGCAAACAGATTATATTTTAAATGGGCACACAGTTAACTCCACAAGTTGGGAAACTCATTCACCTTCAACTGCTATTCCCAGTGGATTAACTTCAGCTGTCAGTGCAATAAAATTTCAGGAATTCAAAGATACTATTCAGCATTCAGAGACTGCAGGCAGCTTTAGCATTCAGGATCCATTTCTTGGTACAAGCACAGACCAGCCCATACTACAGCCAAACATTACAAGGGTTGGAAACCATACAGACTTCTGGCCCACAAGCAATAATGACCATTCCAGAGACTCCCAAACAACTGGGGTCGAGGAGTACTTATCCACAAGTCAACCTTATGTGTCTCATTCCCATTTAGAGCTGTCTGCCCGCTCAACACATCCTTTTTGGCTAACCTCACCAAGTCTAATTTCTAGAACTACCTTGAGGGGAATGCTTTCAGATGGAACAGATACACGTTCCCAAATTTCCAGTGACATCTATCCATCACTTGTGAGAAATGCTTCCACACCATTCCAGAATATCCTGAGCTATCACTCTACTGCTGAATCTCCTCCTTTATCAACCAGTGCCTTATTCAGGACACCATCCAAAGAGCTGCTGGCTTCTCAGCACCCCAAGAAATGGACAGGTGCAGCCACTAATGCAGGTAGTTTGTTTCCTGGCACCCTACCGACAGGTATGACTGCTTCCATGGCCAGAGCATCTTTAAGCACGACACACATAAGTAGCTTTACTCTGAAGGCGCACACACACTCTTTCAGGAATGAGTTAGCAGCCCCAAATAGCCATGTCATTCGTTGATACTCTGCCTGCTCGATTTTTTGGAAGTATTCCTTATTTAAGTCTCCTTGTTCCCAAGCATAGCTTTCTATAAATGGCTTTCTCATTATGGTAATTAACTTAATGAGCCTAAAGCTGTTTTGCCTAAATTCTCCCCACTGCAAGCCCAGAGCACAGACATTTTTCACCCTAGCAAACCCTTAAGTTACATCCATTCATCACCCGAACAAGGACGTGTGTGTTCTAGGCCAGTGACAGACTTTGCTTTTTCTCTCATTACAGCAGTCTCCTCAGTGTCATCCGAGGCAGAACCAACAGCACCGGCAGCGGCCACGCTGTTTTTGAGATCAAGTGCACCGGTGCTGTCTGCAGCCCTGGTCGCCAAGGGCACCGGCAGCAGCCCTTTGGCCGTGGCCTCAGGATTAGCCAAGGGCAGTTTGACCCCCGCAGTAGCTAAAAATGTCACAAACAAGGCAGCATCTGGCCCAAAGGCAACCCCAGGGGCAGTCCATACAGACTTCCCATTCACGCCAACATACGTGTTTGCAAGGACAGCACATACTGTGAGCACACATTCAGCCATGCAAGGGAACCCGGGCACTGCCTCCGGCCTGCTGTCCACAACGCACCTCCCCAGGAAGCCCCAAGCCATGCACACGGGCCTCCCGAACCCCACCAACCCAGAAATGCCCAAAGCGTCCACCACCCGCCCACTGTCAGTCACAGCTGCGTTGACATCCTTCACGGCCTCAGTAAAGGCCACCCGGTTGCCACCTTTGCCGGCAGAAAACACAAATGCTGCTCTTCCCGCCGCATCCACAGCAGTGGTCACAACTGGTAAAATGGCGTCCAACCTGGAGTGTCAGATGTCCAGTAAACTCCTGGTGAAGACAGGTGAGGGTCTACTGTCCCTCTGATTTTACTTGAAAGCAACAAGCATGTCCCTGCCTCCGAGACGTAACGGGATTATTATATTTGCTTCCAGATCAGCGTTTCCCACCTAGGGGCAATTTTTTCCCAAAGAGGCATTTAGCAAAGTCTGGAGGCCTTTTTTTGGTTGTCCCAGCTGTGGTTGGAGAGGGTTTGCTACTGGCAGCTAGTGTATACAGGCCAAGCAAGGGTGCTGCCAAAATTCCACAATGCACAGGACAGTCCCCCAGAACAAAGAATTAGGAAGAATTATCCAGACCAAAATTTCAGTCATGGTGAGGTTGAGAAACTCTGCTTTTCATCAAGTGACAGAGGAAAGAGGGAGAATTATGCGACACTGAGTCTAGAGTTGTGATCCTAGTTCAAGGCCCCTCAGAAACCACAGCTCTGTCAGTGGGTCTGAGAATGCAAATGTATACCAAGCTTTGCCAGTAGAGGGGATTAAATGATGCCTCACATGAATGAATGATGTGATTGGTAAAATGCAGAATTTCTGGAAGTACTGCAGAACCCAGAAAGGCTTTTTATCATGCATTTTCTCAATCAGCAGATCTACAAGAACAACTACGGTACACTATGTGGGAGTCAAGGATTTCTTTTGATGTTTAAAAGCAGACCTTCTTGAAAAGGTTGGGTGGGCAGGACAAGAACCGTGAGAAACGTGGATGCTGTCTTTTTAGCCCCCACTCCCAGTTGCAGCAAAGCAGGCCTAGAAGGTACAGGATGCTTTCAATAGTGTGTTAGTGTTTACTATGAAAAGCATTAGGCCAATTATTTGAAAGAGCATGCCAGTGTTGAATGCTCACATCCTGCCTTCCTCCTCACCCCACAGAGAATTAAATGAAATTATATCTTGAAACATGTCCTGTTCCAAATTGGGAAACTGTGAAACGAGGCATAGCACGAAGTACAGTATCTCTTTCTATTTCTCAAGAAATTATACCATCTGTTTTCCCCTTCTACCTCCCCCTCTCCCTCCAGACCTGCACCTCCTCCTCTGAGTGGCGGGCTGCCCCAGCCCCCAAGGTGCAGAGGTCTGAAACATGCTCCCCTCTCTCTTCTTTACTCCCCCACACCTACCACAACCAATCACACGTCCTTTTCAGTTCTACCTCCTAAATACCCCATTCTCTCCATATCCTAGCTCAGACTGGCATCCTCACTCACCTACATTTCTGCAAATTTCTGCCAGGACAGCCAAATTTATCTGTCTGCTTTTAGACTTCCCTCCCCTCCAATCTGTTCTACACTCCACAGTCAAGGGAACCTTCTAAAATGCACTCCTTCGCTTAAAACCCTCCACTTCCTATTGCTTCAGGACAAAGCCTAAACATCTCTGCCGAAAATATTTTCATGTCTCTCCTCTGGACCTTGGCACTTGCTAATCCCTCTGCTGGGAGTGGGTGGGGGCAACCGGTTTCCCCTTGGCCTAGCTCACTCCACCTATCCTTCAGGACTCAGCTGAAACATCACTTCCCCCAGGAAACCTTCCCTGATCCCCACCCCCTTGCCCAGGTCGGGCCAGATACTCTGCCTAGGAGCTCCCTCAGCATGCTGGGCTTCCCTTTAGGTAGCACCCGTCTCATTCAGTGGTGGATGCTTATTCTCTCATCTCTACCCCCACTGGTGAGCTAGGAATTTACCTGCCTGCTGCATGCTTGTTGTAGCTGCAGCACCTAGCTTGGGCTGCCCCTGGGTAGGTTCTTAGTGGATGCTGTTGGAATTTCCTCGTGTGCAGATCCATCAGGGGCAGGTGCTAATGAGCCCGGCTTTCGGAGTCAGCGTTACATAGGTCAGAAATGAAGCACTAGCAGCATGCCAGCTCTCACTCAGCCTGGGCAGGACACCTTCTCCATGAGGGCCATGCAAATGGCTAGGGCCTTCTTTCCTAGGACTTCAGTGGGACCCTGCTCCACCTGTCTTGTCAGTTGGACCTGTGCTTACCATCTTTGCTGAGAACTTGCAGGAGGTGGTGGCTGGGGAGGAAGGGAGAGTTTGTCAGTTATGAGGTCTGCCTTACCCTGACTACCATGCTTCTGTTCTGCCCCCAGTTCTCTTTCTGACTCAAAGGAGAATGCAGATCATTGAATCGTTGAAGTTCAGTGTATCCAAAGGGCTCACGCAGGCTTTGCGGAAGGCTTTCCACCAGAGTGATGTCTTTGCTCACGTAAGCCTCTTGCTTTTGTAATCGGGCTAATCTATCCTCTTTTTCAGCTTGGGTACAGGGTTATTTTTATTATTTCCCCCCTTCCTATGTACCATAACCACACTTGCCAGAAGTTGGATCTCTCTTCATTTTGGCAAATAGCTAATGCATGGTGGCTAGAGACAAAGGTTAGATTTTGAGAGGAAAATTGAGGCTAATTGTCTTTTGTCTAGATTTTTTTTTTGTAAGTCTGTTATCACTAGTCCCATTATCCTGTTTTTTTCAGGGAAAGTATTTAAAATTGTTAGTATCCTCCAGAAACCATTCATTACTTTTTTTTTTTTCTTTATCTTCCTCATCATTGTAAATAGGTAGTGATTTATTTCTGGACACTTAAAAATTATTCTGACTTATATATCAAGTTGACTTCGCTTAAATTGCCAACAGCAGACAGGGAAATAAACAGTTTTGTGGGGTTTCTTTTTAATTTTTTCTCCAAATACTTGAATGCCAAGTACTGTTTAACAACTGCTAGCTGATTTTGATGACATATCCAAATGATGGAAGTCTTGCTTTTACACACCTTTGGTTTGATTCCAAGTTTTAAAGCAGTAAATGCAATTGGCAGCCAGTAGCCCCCTTTTGCACTACTCAAAATTACTGCTCTGGCTTCCTCCTTTGATGCTTTGTTTTACAGCTGCGTTCAGCTTAGTGGTCCTCCCTGCTCCCCACCCCAAGGACTAGAAATAAAAGTTGCACAAATTGGTCATTGTCAATCTCTTTTATATAACTATGGAAAAAAAAAAAAGGAAAAAGAAATACTTTCCACGAGAGATTACTGTGGTTTCAGCACTATAAATTTTATTTGAAAGTTGAAAATGTGAATGTTTCCATTTGGTTGCCTGAATTAGTTTTCGCTAAACTTCAGTCATTATTTGCAAACTACCTTCACAGTTTTTGTCTTTTCTGCACATCATTACAGACCACTGTGGCAATTAGTATATACTAGCATTTCACAATCGGCTCACTTCTTAATACCTAAATACATTTCTTTTGAAAGGACATTTGATATAACCACCATAAATGGAAACCAAAATCATTTGCCACAAATAAAAGGTGATTGTTGGAATAATAGTGGGAACAAACAGCTTATTAAATTCAGGCCAGACATTGCTGCCTGCTGTGGGCTGTGGGCCTGGTGTCCCTTTGTTTCTTTTGTTTTTGTTTTCTAAAGGATTAGCAAGAATTAGAGAAGGGTTAAAGGCAAATAAACCCCAAACAGAGCTGCTTTTTGAGATAATTAGAAGGATTCAAAAGGGAGTAACCTCACTGGGTGATTTAGTGTTTAGTGCCCTGTCCATGCTCCATCTAGAAGAATCTCTTGTTCCATCTGAACTGATTTTGAACTACATTTTAGGAAGCAAACTGTTGGGGAGCACACATGGGGGAACTAAAGGTGCACCTATCCTGTTGCAAAATCATTTGCTTGGCTTCTTTGGAAACCACACATGATAAGACAAATGGAGATGCAAAAAAAGGGGGGTGGGAAGCAGGTGTTAAAAACATCCTGAACTGTTAATATAAAATAGCAAGAAAGCAAAACAAAATAAGAATAAAACCCAAAGCTCATAATCTTCCAATCAGAACAGAAAAGAGCTCAGATCATCAGTGTTTCTTAGGATTCATCTGTAAGAGAAACTCTTTGTGTGCCCATTTCCACCCTAGTCTTGAACCAATTTATAAACCAAGGAAATGTGAGATGGAATTAAGTCTGAAGAACTCCTCTGTTTCTAGAGGGAAGAGTTTTCACCTTATTTTCTTCCTGACTCCTGCCCCACTTTATCTATCATTTCTGCCTATAAATTTTTATAAATGATGAGAAATATATGGTAGTTGGCGCTCATGGGATTGTACTGAGGCATTTAAGGAATCAAAAAACACAGATTTAATTCTAGTCCACATAGGTTTGACGTAAATTACATTTTGTTGCATTCTGATACTTTGAGACTTGGCAATCCATGCCTGCTTTATAGGATTGTTAGACTGTTGAATGAGAACACCCTATTCCCCAGCCTTGCTAAATAACAGTTGTGGTTCTAAGAAGCACCAAGGAGAACTTAAAGTCTGGTGGAAATAAACAATGAGTTCTGTGGTCCATTTGTTTTGTAGGTGGACATTCTGGAACATTCTCACAACATCACAGTTGGTTATTATGCTACCAAGGGGAGGTTGGTCTACCTCCCAGCCATCGTGGTGGAAATGCTGGGTGTTTATGGGGTCAGCAATGTCACTGCAGATCTGAAGCAACACACCCCAAACTTACAGTCTGTGGCAATACTTGCTTCCCCATGGAATCCCCAGCCTGCAGGCTACTTCCAGCTGAAAACAGGCAAGTAACTCAGAAGGAAAGGATTCCTGTTCTTTCTGTAACCAGGGGCAGTACCAAGAGGACACCTGTTTAAAAACTCCATTGCCAGGCTGCCTGTAATCTTTTAAAGTTCCTGTGGACTTTCCTTAAAGGTCCCTGTTAAGCAACTGTCCAAGTTCCCTGCACATCAGCCTAAATATTTCCATCCCTGGATTCATCAGAATTTATACATTGAGTACTTAAGAGCACCAAGTACTATATGTTCTTCTATATTAGCAGTGGGTATGAATGAATTGAGCACCCATAAAATCTGTGGTTTGGAGCGATGGATTCCAAATGTCACCAAGTCAGAATCTCTGGGCTTAGGCCTTGGAATCTGTTTTTGTTAAAGCTCCCTAGTGATTATGATTTGCAAAGTTTATAAACAACAAGTGTGGGGACACCACTGAAATTGAAAGGTTCAATCAACTTAGAAATGAAAGTCAATTGATTTTCCCCCCCTCTAAGGAAATAGAAGGCATGATCTGTCTTAGGTTATTACTTTTCTCAATCTTTGAGCAGATGTCTACATATTCCAATCAAATGAAATCACAAAATACTTTGCAGATTCAATCATGCTTTTAATTTTTGTATGTTATAAATCATTTTAAGAGCCACTTTCAAAACTACCACCAAACCTTGTCCAACCTTATTGCTTATTTGCGTAATTTCCATAATCTAAAATCATGCTGTTTTATATCATGACTGCTATTAAAGCCAAGGAACTAAGACATTGGTGAGCACTGGTTTATTTCTCTTGTTCTAGTGCTGCAGTTTGTGAGTCAATCAGACAACATACAGTCCTGCAAGTTTGCTCAGACAATGGAACAGAGGCTGCAGAAAGCTTTCCAAGATGCTGAGAGGAAAGTTCTGAATACCAAAAGCAAATTGACAATTCAGGTAGGGGGGCGAGAGGCATTCAGCAGTGTAACTGACAGAGGCCAATCGCAATGCCAGTGCTGGAAATGACTTGGAGCCCTCATTTCAAAACTGCCATGTGTAACTGTAACTTGGCACTTCAGGCACGTGACGTAGACAGGAGAAGGTGCCACTCTGGTGCCACAGCGTCAAGGTGGTAGCGACATTGGTGAGGGTGTGGGGTGGGGCCGTCACAACTAGGGATACTGCATTACCATGTACCTTCGGTGGTTTGGGATTTTATACTTATTTTCCCATATGATGCTTCTCTGGTCTTTCTTACACATTATTTAAAAAAACACATTGAACTAGAAGGTGTGACAAATGTCTAATACAAAAATGAATCAGTTCTAAACAGTTAACTCACCAAGATTTGGCTATTCTGCGATTTGCATTGGATTATATTCCAGACACCCATGTGAACCATCACCTTAGTTTAAACACGTACATACACACATACACTTTATATTGAGGGCTTACTATGTGCCAGGAATTGTGCTGTTTTACAAATGTTTTGCTGTGTAATATTCAAGACATCCTCCTGAGGTATTACCAATCTCATTTCACAGAAGAGGGAACTGAGAGAGAGGTTAAGAAACTTCCAGAAGGTCACTCACTTGGTAAAGAATAAAACAAGTACGTCATCCAAGAATCCATACTCTTATTCCCTATACCATACCAGCCATCAGTGCAGTGTAGAAAGGAGGTCCTTGATGAAACTTCTGGCAAATACATGAATTCTTTCCCAGGGAAATTCCACTCATAGTGCACTGTATTTCACCTTCCTAGATTAACGGTACACATGCCACCAAAAGTCTTTCTCAGACTCATTTTTTGCAATTATATAGATATCATCTCACTACAGCCAGATGCTTCTTAATGATATTCATCCAGCCCCCATATTTCTCTAATTAACTCTACTATCCAATGTCTGTTTTGACTACTGAACTAAAGTCTTTGCAATTAAAGCCAGTGGTTTTGAAATTAACATTTAGCATAAATGAATTATCTGCATAGCCAATATGATGTAGAAAGCATACAATTTAATTTGAGCAGCTTTCCTTTTCTAGATCCATCCAAAGTGTATGTGGAAGTGGCTCATTATGATTTGGTTCATATTAGACTAAGATCTAAAAATGTGTCACTGACTTAAGATTTATGTAAGGAGTATGACTCCGCTCTCTTATGGGAAATCTTTTTCTTTCTGATTGGATTTGTGATCCTCACAGGTGCATGAGCCTGGTTAAAGCTTGGCAGTAGAGCACAGGCTCTGATTGTATTCAGGAAGCACAGACTTATTGAGCGCCTGCTATTGATCAGGCACTGAGTGGGGCACCAAGATAAATAAGCTGTCCTTGGCCTCAAGAAGACTCCCTTGTGTTGCTGTGTCATAATCATGAATCATTAGATGAAATTTTGTAAAACAAGTAACAATCCTTCCCTGGAGAAGACAACACCTGGTGATTAAAAAATTGCATCTAAATAGATTTATTATTTTATTATGCCCTTTGAAACAGGTCTTCAAATGAATGGATACTTTTGTGAATTGTTTTACTAATCCTGCCTTGCTTTTTTGCTTTGACGGACAGGAAGCCCAGAGCCAAACTTGTTGTCTGGATTTAGTAACCCTCACATGCATAGATGGCTACAGGCTAGCCACCCCCTGGAGTTGTCTTTCCTCTGTTTTTCCAGGACCTGGTTTTGTAATGAATAAATTTCCATTTTACTGTGTTCCATGTAATTTGTGAGGCATCGTAAGTCCTTTGCAAAATGAGACCTCATAGATATTTAATGAATTAATTAGTTCAGAGCATTGTTGAAAGGTGATTTTTTTCAACTTGAAAAGCACTGGTTTTAAGGGCTACATTACAGTCAGCTCAATTAGGACTCTTTTGGTTGCAAGCAACAGAATGAAGGCTCACAAAGCTTACGCAAAAAAGATGACATTATTGATTTACATGCCTTAAAAGGTCACGGTTTATCTACTTCAGGCACAGTTAGATCCAGGTGCTTAAATGATGTCTTTGTGAATTTCTCTCATCATCTTTTGACTTGCTGTGCTCTGGGCTGGCGTCATCCTTGGACCCCATGGGGTGGCCCCTGGCCCCTCCAGGCTTGCCTCATTCTCTTTGCTCATGGTCCCATGGGAGAAAAGTGTCCTTTTTGTGCCATTCCAGGAAAACGCCTAGGATTCACGTTGATTAAATTAACCTGTATCATGTGCCTATTTCTGAGCCAGTAACTGTGGCCAAGGAGATGAAATAGCC